>SJYQ01005990.1:178016-188829 GCA_006410935.1 Redunca redunca | reverse complement strand
ATTAAAATAAATAAATTTATATATTTTTTAAAAAGTTGTGAAGAGGTAACAGTTTACTTAATTTGTAATCCTGTATAGTATAATCTTTATACTTCATGGCATTGATTCTTAAAACTATGTTTCTTTTTAACTTTATAAAATTTAACTTGAAGTGGTAAATACTTAAATAATATCTTCATTAAAATTAGTCAACAAAAATGGAAATGAGAAGTGTAATAAATTGAGAAAACTAGAAAAATAAGGCACCTTTGAGAAATTAAAGTTACACCCTACAAATAAAAACAATGACTCTGAGGTTGTTAAACTATTTTATAATATGCTGTAAGTGAGACACCCTCAGCATTTGCAAAGGTTTTAATCAGAATAGTAAACAGATAGCTATGATTATGAATATATTAAAAGAAAGAAAAACATCGACTTAATGTACAATTTGTACTAGAATAATCAAGAGTTATGAAAAGAAGACATACAGGAAAAAACAATGAAGGGAAAAAGGTAAACACACTGCAAATTAAACGAAGTTCAAGGGACGTTTTTATAAACAATAAAAATGAAAGTCATCAATGTATCTGAGTTCGGATTCATTTTTATTGCTTATGCTCAATTCTGCTTCACACTCTGAGTCCTCAGGTATTTCTTCAGTTTTGGAAATGTTGATGCATAATGTAAAGTATGAAGTTAGTGTAGGATTGGCCAGTTTTTCTTGCTTAAATAGTCTCTATGATCAGAAGAGAAACTCATCCAGGTAGACCCTTAGTAAACATGTTAAATGGATGAAACTTTTCTCTTTTTTTTCTTTGTGAAATTGTTTTTACTTGTATTGGGCTACTGGAGATGGGTTGGGAAATATCTGCAGGGTATGCCCCAGCAGGGAAAGGAACATTCTACTCTTCCTGGGATAATGTTTACAGCTTTTTCTTTTTCTTGGAGCTGCTGCTTTTGCTGGAATAAGCCTCTTTAGGCCCTCCTTGAAGAAGAATTTTCTCTTTTTCAGGGGGAGGTGGGGAGACACATTGTTTCCTGACTCTCAGGGTTACTAACTGGTTCCTATTTAGGGAGACTTCCTCCTCTTGGGAAGACTTCCACTGCCAGCTGTCTCATCAAGACCATTACAAACCAGCTCCTGACTGGAAAAAGATTTTTTTTCCCTTGGGTTTGGAGGAGGCAGATGGGTCTTCCATTCCATTCTCCTGAGGAGACTCCTGGAACTTTTGCTTTTACTTCTTTTTGGTGAACTTTCTGTTTAAATACACTTCTTCATTCTCTCTGTCCTCCTTTTGAAGCTTCTATTAACTTCTGTTAGAAGCTGTCTTAAGGGCTTCCCTGATAGCTCAGATTGTAAAGAATCTGCCTGCAATGTAACAGATCCTGGTTCAATTCCTGGGTTGGCAAGATCTGCTGGAGAAGGGATAGGCTACCCACTCCAGTATTCTTGGGCTTCCCTTGTGGCTCAGCTGGTAAAGAATCTGCCTGCAATGTGGGAGACCTGGGTTCGATCCCTAGTCTATGGGGTGGCAAAGAGTCAGACACGATTGAGAGACTTTCACTTTCACAGAAGCTGTCTTAACTGGTCATTTTGATCTTTCAGTCTCTTTATCTGGATAAATTCCTTATTGTTATCATTGAGTTTCCTAACTCTCTTCAATTGTATTTCTTATTTCTATGCTTCTTTTCTTATATATACTTTTGATTTCTAAAGCTGTTATTTATACCTGACAGTACTTTGTTCTTTTTTATGTACTATTATTTCAAATTCCACTGCTCTTTTTCATGGGTTGCATTCTTTTTTTAAAAAATCTCATTGAGAATTCTTAACACACTCACTTTAAAGTCAAAATATATACTGCTGTAGTATATATTGGGCTTTCCTGGTGGCTCGGATGGTAATGAATCTGCCTACAATGCAGGAGACCCAGGTTTGATCCCTGTGTTGCCTGGAGAATCCCATGGACAGAAGAGTGTGGCAGGCTACAGTTCATGGGGTTGCACAGTGTCAGACATGACTGAGCAACTAACACTTTCACTTTCATAGTATTTTTAATCTTTATGGTGAATTCAACTCCAGAATGCTTGTATATATTAAGTATTTTATTACCTCTCACAGTTAATTTTCCTCACAGATTTTATAAATTTTTGCACACTCATCTTGAATGAGAAGTACTGTACTCATTCTTAGTCATAATGTTTCAAACAGAATTCATCATCTTTCTCCACTACCTCAACTCTCCACTACTGTATACAGTGTGAAGTTTCTCTTGGCTATTTTTTGTGGCTCCTTTAACCAAAGACCCTTGTCAAAAACAATGTGCCATTGACTCTTCCAACTACTGTATCTCCTTTCCAACATACTGTCCAGCTATCAATTTTTAACATTTTGCTATTTCTGTTCTTCCCATCTTTATGTAACTCCCTTTAGATCAGCCTTCTACAGGTAACCTCAAATTTCAGTCCACACTAGCTGTCAACACTGCTCAAATTGCTATTGCATTCCCAGAACATAAATTTACTTCACATGCAAATTTGAGTTACATGAATTTTACATGTATACAAAATGCATACAAAATTTACAAGGAAAAGTCAGTTATATGCTTTTAACAAAAAAATTCATAGCAGAGATAAAATGAGATGATGATATATGTTAGGATAACATTTTTCCTCCAAAGCAATTTCCATTCCTTCTGGAACCCTCCTATACTTTTGGTGGGAGTGTAAATTTGTGCATCTACTATGGAAAACAGTATAGAGGTTCCTCAAAAAATTAAGACAGTTGCCATATGATCCAACAATCCCACTCCTGGGCAAATATCCAGACAAAACTCTAATTCAAAAAGATACACACATCCCTATGTTCATAGATGCACTATTCACAATAGCCAGGACATGTAAATAACCTAAATGTCCATCAACAGATGAATAGATAAAGAAGAGGTGGTACATGTATACAATGGAATACTACTCAGAGATAAAAAAAAGAATGAAATAATGCCATTAGCAGCTACATGGATGGGTCTAAAGATTATCATACTAAGTGAAGTAAGAAAAACAAATACTACATGATATCACTTATATGTGAAATCTAAAAGTATGACACAAACTAATCTATAAAACAGAAACAGACTCACAGACGTGGATGGATTGGGAGTTTGGGATTAGCAGATGCAAACTTTATATAAAGGATAGATAAACAACACGGTCCTACATTCTAGCACAAGGAACTGTATTCAATATCATGTGATAAATCATAATGGAAAAGAATATGAGAAAGACTGCATGTATAGATATAGATATATACACACATATATAACTGAATCACTTTACTGTACACAGCAGAAATCAATTATACTTCAATAAAATTTCTTAAAAAATTTCCTCCTTCCTAGCCTGCTTCAGAGCTCTCCAATCACAAATCATGAATGAAAATTTTAGTTCCTTTTCATCAGATCTCTTTATAAAACTTGCATTAAAGTTCAGTTTCACTGAGGCGCATATCCCAAGATGAATTCAGAGTGTAAGAGACTTATTGGAGGAGGTGGGACTAGAAGAAGATGAAAAAGTCTTCAGACTATGATGCCAGCCTTACACCTGAGGAAGGGGAGAGGGAAGGAAGAGGCATGGACTTCACACAAAATGACCCAAAATACATGGACAGCAATAAACCATCAGTATTGTTTGATTTCCATAACAACGTTGATCAATTATTTGATTATCTTCCTGTGTTAAATTCATATTGCTTATATTGCCATGAAACGCAGTTACACAAGCTATGAAAAAGTTGGCTTAAAGCTCAACATTCAGAAAATGAAGATCATGGCATCTGGTCCCATCACTTCATGGGAAATAGATGGGGAAACAGTGGAAACAGTGTCAGACTTTATTTTGGGGGGTTCCAAAATCACTGCAGATGGTGACTGCAGCCATGAAATTAAAAGACGCTTACTCCTTGGAAGAAAAGTTATGACCAACCTAGATAGCATATTCAAAAGCAGCATCATTACTTTGCCAACAAAGGTCTGTCTAGTCAAGGCTATGGTTTTTCCAGTGGTCATGTATGGATGTGAGAGTTGGACTGTGAAGAAAGCTGAGAGCTGAAGAATTGATGCTTTTGAACTGTGGTGTTGGAGAAGACTCGAGAGTCCCTTGGACTGCAAGGAGATCCAACCAGTCCATTCTGAAGGAGATCAGCCCTGGGATTTCTTTGGAAGGAATGATGCTGAAGCTGAAACTCCAGTATTTTGGCAACCTCATGCGAAGTGTTGACTCATTGGTAAAGACTCATGCTGGGAAGGATTGGGGGCAGGAGGAGAAGGGGACGACAGAGGATGAGATGGCTGGATGGCATCACCGACTCAATGGACATGAGTTTGTGTGAACTCCAGGAGTTTGTGATGGACATGGAGGCCTGGCGTGCTGTGATTCATGGGGTCGCAAAGAGTCGGACATGACTGAGTGACTGAACTGAACTGAACTGATACACTCTTTCACTCTAAAGGGGGAATTTATACATGGAACAGGAAACTTGAACTAGAAAAGCTATCCTCCAGTTCCTTTTCAAACTCTGGATACCAAAACTCTATTGTGAAAAATGATTCAATAGTCCTATTTCACTTCACTCTTCATATAGACACATATGTGTGGAAGTGAAACTCTTAGCTGTATCTTGTGTTCTGACAGTAGCCTTCTGACTAGAGATTTCTACCTTTCAGAAAAAAAAAAAAAAAAAGTCTTCAAACACCATGATTAACTCATGTGTGGATGAACCAGAACCATGGCAAATGGAGACCAACTTTTGTGACTTAGGCAAGATGAAACTATTTCCTCTCTGTTTTTTGTTTGTTTGTCAGTTTTGTTTTTGGCTGCACTGACCAGTAGGTGGAATCTCAGTGACCTGACCAAAGATTGATCTGCATCCCATGCACTGGATGTGTGGAGTCTTAACCCCTAGACAGCTAGTGAAGTTCCAAAATCATTTTCTCTTTGATAATTCAGATGATGTATGTATTGCCTATTTCACGGGCCTCTGTATGCAACATAAGTCACCCCCAATACATCGGTATTATTTCAAATCAAATTGTATAATTTTGGCTTCCCAGGTTTCAGTAGGTAAAGAATATGTCCGAAATGCAGGAGACTACCTGTAACGCAGGAGACCCCAGGTTCCATCCCTGGGTTGATAAGATCCCCTGCAGAAGGAAATGGAAACCCACTTCAATATTCTTACCTGGGAAATCCCATGGACAGAGGAGGGTACAGCCCATGGGGTCACAAAGTGTCGGACACGACTGAGCAACTAAACCACTGCTGTTTATTAGGATGAGATTTTATAATTCTCAAAGCATTTCTAGGAACATGTTCCTCAAAGGAACCCTTAATCAACCTTGTGAAATAATCATAGGTGGGTTTATTACCCCCATTTTTCAATTGAGTAAGTGGAGTACAAGAGCTGTTCAATTTTTTGAGCTGGATTTGGTCTACTATTTGATGCAACCAAGCTTTGAGTCCTTGTACATTTTCCTATCAATTCTGCAAAGAATTTAATAATGATTATAACATGAAAAATAATTAATTTTTCTCTTTGCTTTAAAATAGAAAACAATGGGAATTACATGTAATATGTGTGGAGTACCTACATATTATTTTGATGGGACAAACACTTTCTCAGACCTCATTCCAAGAACTAAAGAAAAACAATTAAAAAATTTTTTTTTAATTACATTACAGTGCTTTGGGAGGGAAAAGAAAGAATGTTGCAGGATAATATTTTCATGTTTTACCTAATCAACCTACATTATAGAAGATATTTTAAACAATGGATAAAGTCTCTGTCTCTTACAGTCCAAAAACAGTGAGCCAAACCAGAATTTTTCAATGATATCTGAGATAAATATTACTAAAGACAGCTCCTTGGATATGATTTTTTTCTTACCTAGTTTATTGAAAGTGTCTGCTTATAGTTTTCTACTGACCCTACCTACCACCTTTTAATTAAATAAGCTGATAAAATTTCATCTTAGTGCAGAATTTCCTTTGCTTGGCCTTGCTGCTTTGTTCTTCTGCATATCACCTGTCTTGGTTTTCTATTGTATGGCTGTTTACACGGGGATGTGCTGTAACTCAAGAATAAGCAGAAGGTGCTTTCATTGTTATAAATCAAATTGGTTTAACCTGTGATCGGGGTAAAAGCAGCCCCAGCTTTCTGAAGACTGTACTCCCTGCTGAAAATTGCTAGGTTGCTCTTTTTCTCTTTTTTTCCTGTCACCTTAACTGGGTTTGGAGGCCTTTACAAGTCCAGAGCATGACTACTTAGGCAACCACAGTTTTCTAGTGTGAATTAATAGGCCAAATGTATTGAGTAGAACTGACCTTTGCTTTTATATATAATGCCATTATAATTGATGCAAACCTCTTTATCTAGGTTGCAGGTATTAGATTACTTCATAGTTCTTTATTGCAATCAGCAGGGTGTTAATTTGATTTTTTTAAAAACTCCTGAATTCTGTCATCCTCATTACTGGTTTCCTAATGAAAATCGATGGATAAAATAAATGAAACCTAGATATCATAATCCTAAAACACCTACTGTTTTAGAGTTCTATGGTCATTTGCTTTGGGCGTTCATTGAACCATGTATGACTTGTAGAAAGATGATCAAGTTTTGTTTTTTTTTTCTTTTTGCAACCGGTATTGAGTACAAAATACAAAACAAATCACCAACTGTGTACATACTCAGAGTAAGCATTCATCAAAAGACATACTATTTCTCAGAATGCTTCCCTAGTAAATTAGCCTTATGGAAAACATTTGAGGCACAAAAAATATAAATAAAGTATAGAAATCTATTAAATTAGCTGAATAGTAGTTAGCATTTCTGACAAAAATTTGGGTGTATTATGAAAATGATTATTTTATGTTGAAATAAGTTTAATTCAGTTCAGTTCAGTCGCTCAGTCATGTCCGACTCTTTGCGACCCCATGAACAGCAGCACGCCAGGCCTCCCTGTCCATCACCATCTCCCGGAGTTCACTCAGACCCACGTCCATCGAGTCCGTGACGCCATCCAGCCATCTCATCCTCTGTCGTCCCCTTCTCCTCCTGCCACCAATCTCTCCCAGGATCAGAGTCTTTTCCAATGAGTCAACTCTTTGCATAAGGTGGCCANAACTCTCTTGCTTTTTCCATGATCCAGCAGATGTTGGCAATTTGATCTCTGCCTTTTCTAAAACCAGCTTGAACATCAGGGAGTTCATGGTTCATGTATTGCTGAAGCCTGGCTTGGAGAATTTTGAGCATTACTTTACTAGCATGTGAGATGAGTGCAATTGTGCAGTAGTTTGAGCATTCTTTTGCATTGTCTTTCTTTGGAATTGGAATGAAAACTGACCTTTTCCAGTCCTGTGGCCACTGCTGAGTTTTCCAAACTTGCTGGCATATTGAGTGCAGCACTTTCACAGCATCATCTTTCAGGATTTGAAACGGCTCAACTGGAATCCCATCACCTCCACTAGCTTTGTTCATAGTGATGCTTTCTAAGGCCCACTTGACTTCACATTCCAAGATGTCTGGCTCTAGATTAGGGATCACATCATCATGACTGTCTGGGTCGTGAAGATCTTTTTTGTACAGTTCTTCCGTGTATTCCTGCCACCTCTTCTTAATATCTTCTGCTTCTGTTAGGTCCAAACCATTTCTGTCCTTTATTGAGCCCATCTTTTCTTTCTTTTTTTTTTTTTAATTTTTATTTTACTTTACAATACTGTATTGGTTTTGCCGTACATTGACATGAATCCACCACGGGTGTACATGCGTTCCCAAACATAAACCCCCTCCCACCTCCCACTCCATAACATCTCTCTGGGTCATCCCCGTGCACCAGCCCCAAGCATCCTGCATCCTGCATCGTACACAGGCTGGCAATTCGTTTCTTACATGATAGTATACATGTTTCAATGCCATTCTCCCATCTCATCCCACCCTCTCCCTCTCCCCCAGAGTCCAAAAGTCCTCTCTACACATCTGAGTCTCTTTTGTTGTCTCACATACAGGGTCATCATCACCATCTTTCTAAATTCCATATATATGCGTTAGTATACTGTATTGGTGTTTTTCTTTCTGGCTTACTTCACTCTGTATAATCAGCTCCAGTTCCATCCATCTCCTTAGAACTGATTTTCTTAGACAAATATTCTCAACAGCTTCACCTAAAAATTGGAGAACTGGAAGGGGAAAGAATGGTATTAATAATTGCTTCCTGAGAAGCATGTTTACAAAGTTCTCTGTTCTCCTTTCTTCAAAATAAATGTTTTGACTTCCCATTTCAATTCTGGTCATTAAAATTACCTAAAGTTTTCACTAATAATATTATCAAAGTTCGAATGAAATTCAAGATAATAGAGATATCCTTAGCTGAAAAGAGAATGAGACTATGATTTTCAATCTTGCAGATTTAAAGGCAAGAAAAATTACCCTGGACAAACAGTAAAAGGAATATGATATCCATATATCCTATGTAATTCAGAGAACTTACTATAAGTATATGAATACTTGTATGAAAGATATAGTTACTGGTCCAAAAGTTTCTTTAAATTAATAAATGTTGGCAAAACAATATCCTTTAGTCAGCTGACTAATATCAGTTTTCACCAATATCAGATCAAGAAAATGAAAAGGTTAATAGTAATTGCACACTCAGTATGTGTGCACAAATAAGAGTGATCTTTAGTCCTTTTAAGATATGCCACTTTAACACACAAATAAGTTATTTTGAGTTTATATGAGAATTAACTAATATATTGCATTTGGGGGACATTTCAAATAATATTTATTGATTATATTAATAAAGTTATAATAACTGCTAACATCAAACTTCTGTTATATACCACATACAGCTCCTTGGCCAAAATGAACAGAATTTTAACTGTAGATTTATAACTAGGACTAGTCATTCAGGCCAGACATTAACCAACTGATTGATACCAGAGATGGGGTAGGAAACAGCAACCCACTCCAGTATTCTTGCCTGGGAAATCCCATGGACAGAGGAGCCTGGCAGGCAATGTTCCATGGACTCTCAAAGAGTTGGACATGACTGAGTGACTGAGCACAGTGTGTGCATATTCAGAAATGGGCTCCTTTCCCATTGCTTAATGCTATTTAGATGTCATTAGACTTACAGACTCTGTTATCAGAAAAGTCACACCCTACATTGCCAGAAATTCATTTTTAACAATTTTAGTTACCTAATGCTTAAATTTTTCTTATCAACAACTACTTACATTATTCCAAAGCTTAATCCTTTTGTTTCAGTCAGTTCAGTTCAGTTCACTCGCTCAGTCGTGGCAGACTCTTTGCAACCCCATGGACTGCAGCACGCCAGGCCACCCTGTCCATCTCCAACTCCCGGAGTTTACTCAGACTCACATCCATTGAGTCAGTGATGCCATCCAAACAACTCATCCTCTGTTGTCCCCTTCTCCTCTTGCCTTCAATCTTTCCCAGCATCAGGGTCTTTTCAAATGAGTCAGTTCTTCCCATCAGGTGGTCAAAGTACTGGAGCTTCAGCTTCAGCATCAGTCCTTCCAGTGAATATTCAGGACTGATTTCCTTTAGGACGGGTTGGATCTCCTTGCAGTCCAAGGGACCCTCAAGAGTCTTCTCCAACACCACAGTTCAAAAGCATCAGTTCTTCAGTGCCCAGCTTTCTTTATAGTCCAACTCTCACATCCATACATGACTACTGGAAAAAAAACACAGCTTTGACTAGACAGACTTTTGTTGGCAAACCAGGGGTGGCTAGGAGTTATTAGGGTGACCAAGGGACAGCTTACTGATCAGCTCTGTGGGACATCTAGATAGGGCACGACCCCCCAAACCATGCTGTCCACAGGCACCAGCCCTGGAAGTGGGCCTCAAACCCCCAGCGCCCAGAGCCGACCTCCAGGCCACACATGGCTCCACTGGGTCTTCAGGGCACTGCACCGCCAGGAGGAGCAGCGGAGGCCCAGGAGCCCATAGTCCGCGTGCTCCTCCTCCCGCCATTTACCAGTCCCCACCGGGATCTGGCTGGAGTGTGAATGCAAAAACGCCAAGAGGCAACAACTCCCCTGGGTTAAGCGCAACGTGGGCGTTCTCACCGCAGGTCTGGACCGCAGCCCACACTGAGCCGACTCCAAGTTCAAACTTCCTCACTCAAGCTTCTTGCGTTCAAAGATGCAGGGAATGAAACAGACTTGACATGGGATAACTCAGCTTCCTGCTCCGGACCTGGGCTAGGACTCTGAACCCAGTATTTCGGGAGTGTGAGGCATAGCTGGCACCGTCTGGGTCCCGGAAGTTCACCCACTCTAGCCGAGGGCTTGGACCACTAGCTGATAGGGCTTCCGGTTCCAATTTGAGGCCTTGCCCCAGGTTTATGGAGAGGCGACATACTTCGTGTTGAGGTACGTTTTGACGACTGGCTGAAAAAGTCGTCTAAAAGGAATTTTGAGTTAAAGTTTTGAACATGGTGCACATGAAAACCTTTCTGCTGAGTCATTTCAGGCAACTAATCTAAACAACTTTTATAACTTTTGAGTTATGTTTGTTGGAAATTTTCAGCTGTTCCTAACGGTAAAGTTTTGTTATGTTTTTAAGTGGTTGGTAGATATTTTTGTCAACTATATATATTAATACATCTAACATATAGACATAATGTATGTCTAAAATGAAATGAGGTAATTTTAGAAAGAAGAATAACATTATTTTTTTAAGTTCAAGTTGATTCAAGTCTCTAATTGAAATTCATTTTTCAGTAGCTCTTGATGACTAAAAATTGATTCT
>SJYQ01005990.1:142436-176542 GCA_006410935.1 Redunca redunca | reverse complement strand
AAAAAGAAGAAAAAAATGATATCTAAAGTCTTTTGTCTTTGTTGAACTGGAAGGTAGGAGGGCTTTATCAAGGAAAGTGCCCAAAGGCCAAAATGTGGGAGCTTAGAATCCAGTAAAAATTTAAAAGATTGAAAAGGTAATCTTGTGTCTTATAAAGGTAACCATGTGTGTTCCCTGCCCAATAAACTTTGAAGTACATCACTGTAACTGTGTCTAGAAAAAGCCTTTGGAAATGATCAAGTACAATGTATGCATGTGTGTTCACATTTATTAATCCTTACTTATATAAGTGAAAAGCTGTTTCTGCAAATAGGCTGAGGCTGAGGCTCCCACCCCAAAGGTGCTCTTCATGTTGATGAGGCCTGGACAGAACCACAATGATAATCTCAGAACCATCATGTAACTTCTTGACCTAGACCCAATATGAAAATTTCCTTGACTTGACAAGCATCATTTTTATTGCAATAAAATCTTCCTGGTATAATAAATTTGAACATATATAATTTTAGTTCTGTTTTTCTCTCAGCTATGAGACTTTCACTTCTTTACATTTCCTCTCAGTGGCTAGAATTAGAAAAATTGAACTTAAAAAAAAAAGTGACACAGAAGAAAAAGTAAGGGATTCCTTCATTGCAGTGTTTAGATAGCAGGAAGAAGCAGGAGAAATGCTTCTTTATGTTTGGTAGTGAGAATTGCTGAAAGGTAGGTCATTGGAAAGACAGAGCCTGAGTACCATTCTCTGCATATATTTAACATCTTCAGCACTGAGACCATGCAACCTTTTGCTTTGAGGAAGACTGAGAAACACCGACTAGATCTGTGGCAAGTTGAATAGGTGAAAGTGTTCTCCATACCACTAGTCTAAAATGTCCTACATATTGGGGCTATCATGGAATTCCTGAATTTTGATAAAATAAGTACTTTTAAAATTTCAGTTAAATATGTAATTCAATTTTAAATCACAGCATTTTGTTGTATGCATCATGATATTAAATGTTGCTGACTCAGTAAAGTAAATAAGTAAATAAAAGTAGATTCCATTCAGTTCAGTCACTCAGTCATGTCCAACTCTTTGCAACCCCATGAACTGCAGTACACCAGGCCTCCCTGTCCATCACCAACTCCTGGAGTCCACCCAAACCCTTGTCCATTGTGTCGGTGATGCCATGCAACCATCTCATCCTCTGTCATCCCCTTCTCTTCCTGCCCTCAATCTTTCCCAGCATCAGGGTCTTTTCAAATGAGTCAGCTCTCCGCATCAGGTAGCCAAAGTATTGGAGTTTCAGTTTCAACAACAGTCCTTCCAATGAACACCCAAGACTGATCTCCTTTAGGATGGACTGGTTGGATCTCCTTGCTGTCCAAGGGACTCTCAAGAGTCTTCTCTAACACCACAGTTCAAAAGCATCAATTCTTCAGCACTCAGCTTTCTTTATAGTCTAACTCTCACATAGTCACATATGTAGTCAAAGTAATGTCTCTGCTTTTTAATATGTTGTCTACATTGGTCATAACTTTTCTTCCAAGGAGCAAGTGTCTTTTAATTTCATGGCTACAGTCACCATCTGCAGTGGTTTTGGAGCCCAAGAAAATAAAGTCTGTCACTGTTTCCACTGTTTCCCCATCTATTTGCCATGAAGTGATGGGACCAGATGCCATGATCTTCGTTTTCTGGATGTTGAGTTTTGAGCCAACTTCTTCACTCTCCTCTTTCACTTTCATCAAGAGGCTTCTTAGTTCTTCTTCACTTTCTGCCATAGGGTGGTGTCATCTGCATATCTGAGGTTATTGATGTTTCTTCCAGCAATAATTGTACCTATTTAAATACTACAAGAATATGAGAATTTTAAGTTATATGCTGAAGTATGGAGTATTTCAATTCAATTCAATTTAATTAACATTTATTGAGATTCCGGTAGGAGTCCTTCTCTAATGCAGTACTCCAGGTTTTAAGGATACAGTATGGCCCATGCTCACACACAAAAAAAGACATATAGGCAAATAAGGTGAAGAAGAACAGAATTTTGCTTCAGATAAAATAACAGCACAAATAAAGGAATGGATGACTTTTCCAGGAGTCACTAAGATTAGGAAGGGCTCCTAGGAGTTAACAGGTCAGTTTGGGATGATAAGCAAGAATCTCTTGAATCAGAAGAAGACCTTTTGTGATAGAAAGCATAGTGTGTGCAAAGGAATACTCATATAAGGTAACATGTATATTTTTAAGGCAGTAAGCTCATGGTAGATAAGTGGCAGATGATAAGGAACAAAAGTAGATTGAGTGGTTCATGAAAACCTGATATGTTTTCAATATGATTGTTTTTAAAATATAGCAATTTTTATAGAATAAACAAAGACTTGAATGGAAATATAAAATCTTCAATTATTGTTAGAACTTCTCAGTGGAATTACAAAGTGTTGATGTGATAGTACTAAGTGAATGTTAAAGAGTGCAAAGAAATTGGGCAATGCATAAACAAGAGTAAGTTTATAGTCAGAAAACCAGGAGTGAAGTGTCCTAGCCTTCCCATGTTTATTTCATATTAGCTATGGGATATGCTCAGCAGTGGCAACAGGACTGGAAAAGGTCAGCTTTCATTCCAATTCCAAAGAAAGGCAATGCCAAAGAATGCTCAAACTACTGCACAATTGCACTTATCTCACACGCTAGCAAAGTAATGCTCAAAATTCTCCAAGCCAGGCTTCAACAGTATGTGAACTGTGAACTTCCAGATGTTCAAGCTGGATTTAAAAAAGGCATGGGAACCAGAGATCAAGTTTCCAACATCTGCTGGATCATCGAAAAAGCAAGAGAGTTCCAGAAAAACATCTACTTCTGCTTTATTAACTATGTCAAAGCCTTTGACTATGTGGATCACAACAGACTGTGGAAAATTCTTAAAGAGATGGAAATACCAGACCACCTTACCTGTCTCCTGAGAAATCTGTGTGCAGGTTAGGAAGCAACACTTAGAACTGGACTTGGAACAACAGACTGGTTCCAAATAGGAAAAGGAGTACGTCAAGGCTGTATATTGTCACCCTGCTTATTTAACTTATATGCAAAGTACATCATGCGAAATGCTGGACTGGATGAAGCACAAGCTGGAAACAAGATTGCCAGGAGAAATATCAATAACCTCAGATATGCAGATGACACCACCTTTATGGCAGAAAGTGAAGAAGAACCAAAGAGCCTCTTGAGGAAAGTGAAAGAAGAGAGTGAAAAAGTTGGCTTAAAACTCAACATCCAGAAAACTAAGATCATGTCATCTGGTCCCATCACTTCATGGCAAATAGATGGGGAAACAGTGGAAATAGTGACAGACTTTATTTTCTTGGGCTCCAAAACCACTGCAGATGGTGACCCGTAGCCATGAAATTAAAAGACGTTTACTCCTTGGAAGAAAAGTTATGACCAACCTAGACAGCATATTAAAAAGCAGAGACATTGCTTTACCAACAAAGGTCAGTCTAGTCAAAGCTTTGATTTCTCCAGTAATCATGTATGGATGTGAGAGTTAGACTATAAAGAAAGCTGAGTGCCAAAGAATTGATGCTTTTGAACTGTGGTGTTGGGGAAGACTCTTGAGGGTCCCTTGGATAGCAAGGAGATCCAACCAGTCCATCCTAAAGGAAATCAGCCCTGAATATTCATTGGAAGGACTGATGCTGAAGCTGAAGCTCCAATCCTTTGACCATCTGGTGCGAAGAACTGATTCTTTGGAAAAGACCCTGATGCTGGGAAAGATTGAAGGTGAGAGAAGGAGACAACAATGGAAGAGATGGTTGGATGGCATCACTGACTCAATGGACATGATTTAAGTAAACCCCAGAGTTGGTGATGGACAGGTGGCCTGGTGTGCTACAGTCCATGGGGTCACAAACAGTCGGACACAACTGAGCGACTGAACTGAAACTGAACTGATGCTCTGATATCTTAAGCTTCCCAGATATTGTTTCACATATGTACAGTGGGCTAATGATACCTGTTCTAGGGAATTCACATAACTCTAAAGGTTATTGTAAAGGTAAAATTGATCTGTGTGTAAAGTCATCTTAAAAATTCTAAGCAGGTTTATGATATTTTGTTCTACAGTCAAGGAGATTGTGGCCTAACAAATTATATGTTTATAAAAATTGGTTTGTACTAACAGCAAGGACCAACAATTAAAACCTGCACTTCATATTCTTATCCATGTCCTTTCCCTTTATTAAAGCAAAATGTATGTCCTATACACCAAACTGTCCACTACAAAGCAGGGGACAAGTATATTGAGTTTGAATTCCTATGGATAGTAATGCTCCCTACAAAACTCAACTCTTATGAAAGATTTTACATGCCTCATACATTTCCTTTTGGAATAGCAATATATTTGTAAGGAATTAGGGAGTAAGAGAAAATATGTTCTTCCTCTCTCTGCCCCCAAGCAACCTGAGGTTTTTCCATCTCAGTTCTCTCTAGCAGGGAGTTCACTTCTTCTCCCATCATACCCCAAGCACTATTCATTCAAGGCTGTTATATGAGGAAATGAGAGAATTATATCAAGCCAGGGTAGTGAAATATTCTTATATGCATTCAGAGGTACATACATATTTTGATACCACTATTCTGAATTTCCTCATTAATTGCCATCAGAAGGAATTTCTCCAACCTCATTCTAACAATGTAGTCTTGGAATTTCTTGTCTAGACCATTCTCCCATTTTCACCTCTGTTTCTAGGTCTGCCATGTTCTCTCTTCAGAGCCCCTCACAGCTAACCTGATATTCCTCTTCATTTGTTATGCAGAGCTACAGCTGGTTCTTTCTTTCATCTTTGTAATCTTGGCTAGGCCTGAGTGAATGTAGTAACTTCTCACATCAGTAGAATTTTTACACTGTAATGGGGACTTTATAAATTTGGGAGGGGGGGGTGGTGGGCAAACACTGAGCCACTGAGGAGCTTGAGGGAAAAAAATGATCATGTTTAATAATATAAGTTAATCATGAAGTCATGAATTAAGATGTTTTTAGACTTTCAGTTCAAAGATAGTAATTGAGCATACATTTGTCCGTTTTCCACATCTGTGCATCTCTGTTTATTGTATCTGTGGTATCTGATTACTCAGTAAAAAACTGAACTATCTGCTCACTCATGTATGTCTTTTTAATGGATCAGGCAGGACAACTACATATAAATTCACAAATTATTTAGCGACGGTCTCTATTGTTAAACAATCTTCCTGAAATTTGACCTAACAGCTCATGCCATATTCCTTCATGAGAGGTGAAGAATAACTAGAGTGTTCTCAATGTAATTGTCTTGATGGCAATAACAGACTCTGTACTTAATATGGTACCCTAGACAAACTGGCCCTGATATCTTAATCTGTTTTTTAAAAGGTTTACGGCTTCATTTCTCTCATTTCTTTACTCATTCTAGGCATCTTATAGCCCTGTTCATAATTTGAATCCTAAATATCAGCTCATGACCCTCCTGAGGAGCCTGCTGTATTTTTATGTCTCCATTTTGATAAAAAAAAGAACTACATATTTGTGTATGTTTAAAGTACATGATTGTGTAAGCACCATTCTTTCTTTTTTAAGTGTTGTTCCTAGGTATGGACTTCAGGGATATTCATGTTATAATTGGAAGGATTCAAATGAAAAGAAAATTTCATTTTGACAATGACTTGAGATGTGTGTGTGTTGTGTCTATGTGCTTTTAGTGTTAGAAGTTAAAGGGAACCGCTTTTGTTTCTTTCTTTCCATTCATCTCTCATCTTTTATACTCAGTAAAGCATTGGGATTTTTTAAAATTTTAGGTTAACTGATTTTGTTTTTCATCATAAAGTCACAGTACTGAGAGCCAGAAAGAACTTAGAAAGTATAACAGAATGATTTAAATAGAGACAGCTCTACAGTTAGATTAACTCCTTTTTTTCATTTTCTAATTAAATGATCTTATTCAAGTTGCATAAGTAATCTGTGTTCATTTTTCTCATTTGTAAATGGGGAAAATAATGGTGACTGTTTCTGAGATCAGATTATGGTAAGGGTGAATTAGTTTATGTACCAAGCATAAATCAGTAAATTAATGCCTGGAACACAGTAACTATTCACTCTTCTGCTGCAGTGTCTCTGTCTCTGTCTCTTTCTATATATTGAACAGTATGGCTTTGAACTGCATAGATCCACTTATATGTGGATTTTTTCAATAAATACATATCACCGTACTACATGACTCTGGCTGGTTGAATCTGTGAATGTGGAACCTGGGATATGGAGTGCTGATTGTAAAGTTATACATGCAATTTACACTTTGCAGAGGATCAGCACCTCTAAACTCCACATTGTTGAAGGGTCAGATGTGTGTGTGTGCATGTGTGTCTATTTATAAAATCTTCAGTCCCATAAAGACTTCCTATGTCATACCTATCCTCATTTCCAAAATGAAGATTTTATTGTAGAGCACTATAATAATTTGCATGCACAAAACATGTAAATTTGAAAAGCATTTTGCAAATGTTACCATATTTCAGTCTATGAAAAATTTTGAGAAATTTGTGGACATAGAACATTTATACCTTATGGTAATAACAAACATTCTGATAAATGACTATACCTTGTGTATCTTGAATATATCACTAAACTTGGAGTTTTTATGAAGTTACCCTATATCCTTCATAACTAATAATAATATTTTGACAAAATTCAGTATTACTTGAGTATTTTGTATGAAAGTCATAAAATATAGGTTGCGTAAAACTTTCATCTTTCCACATCCTATTACATTGCTCCAACTGTAAAAACTAAAAAGATAGACCAAAAACATATTTTTTTTCAACACACTGAAGAGCTTTGGATGCCAAGAAATCTAAAGGAAATACATTCTAGTGAAAAACAAGCCCTTCCAAGAGGGTCAGCAATCTAGGGCAGCTGGGAATGTTGCCAAATCTGAGCCTGTGTTGGCAGAGAAACAGGCCTTTCATGGGTGGAGAAAATTTGCTTCTGTCAAGATAGATCACTCATAGAATTGGAACTCATAGAATCCCTATATGCAGAGTTAGTTCTCCCTGCCCATCTACCCTTGGTTCTCCCCAAAGGATAAGAAATGCATGTTAAAAAAACAAAAAGTTTACAGTTTAAAGCAATTGGTAATATCAGTATGTTGAAGGATTTATAATTTATGTAGACGTAAAATATATGGCAATATTAATAAGAAAAGATTGAAGAGTATATAAAATTATAATATTAAAGGATTCTTATTCACAAAGTTGCAAACTGTTAACCACCAGAAATATACTATAAAAATTTGTAGCTAAAAAGCCAATAAAGTAGATAGAGGGGAATAATAAAAACTTATTTAATCTAAAAAAAGATAGAAGAGATTAAGAATAGATAGGATAATTAGATAATAAGATAGCAGACTTAATTCCAGCCAAATCCATAATTATATTAAATATAAATGGACTAAATTTCCCAACTAGAGTGATTTCAGATTACCTTGAAAAAGAGGAAGCCCTAATTTTTATACTGTTATAAGAGATCACTTAAGAATACTTGTAGATTGAAAGTTAAATGATGGAAAATAACATGTAAACCATAAGAAAATTGATGTGACATAAAGAAAATGCAAGCTAAAACCACAATGAGACATGACTACCCATTAGAATGGCAAAAATTAAAAAGGTGGACAAAGCTGAATGTTTTCAAGAGTATGAAACAACCAAAAGTCTCATTCACTGGTTGCAGGAATGCAAATTATTACACTGTCATTCAAATACCACTTGATGAATATTACAACTAAACATATTCAAGACAAACTAGTGCATATACTCTAAATAAAAAGTACCTGGGGACTTCCCTGGTTCAATCCCTGATCAATGAACTAGATCCCAATGCCGGAAAAGAAGTTCAAAGATCCTTAGTCTCGCAAGTTCAATCCCTGATCAATGAACTAGATGCCAATGCCAGAAAAGAAGTTCAAAGATCCTTAGTCTCACAAGTAAGACTCCTTGCAGCCAAATAAATTTTTTTAAGGTACCTGTTCTAAATGATTCATAGCAGCAATGAGGTATTACCTCACAACCAGGCAGAATAACTATCATCAAAAAGTCTACAGATAATAAATGCTGAAGAGGATGTGGAGGAAAGGGAATCTTCCTGCACTATTAGTGGGAATTTAAATTAGTGCAGCCACTGTGGAAAACAGTATGATAGTTCCTTGGGGAAAAAAAAAATAACTTAAAATGGAGCTACCATATGCTCCAGCAATTTCACCCCTTAGTATATATCCAGAAAATGCAGAAATTAAAGTTTCAAAATATACATTGACCCCAATATTCATAACAATGCTATATACAATAATGAAGACATGGAAGCAACCCAAGTGCCCATCAACAGACAAAGGTCTTAAAATAGTGTGTGTATATATGTCCTGGAACATTTTTCAGCCATAAAAAAGACTGAAATATTGCCATTTTCAGCAACATAGATGGACCTAGAAAACATACTGATGAGTTAAGTCTAACAAACACTGTTTAACATCACTTATTCCAATTCCAAAGAAAGGCAATGCCAAAGAATGCTCAAACTACCACACAATTGCACTCATCTCACATGCTAGTAAAGTAATGCTCAAAATTCTCCAAGCCAGGCTTCAGCAATATGTGAACCGTGAACTTCCTGATGTTCAACCTGGTTTTAGGAAAGGCAGAGGAACCAGAGATCAAATTGCCAACATCTGCTGGATCATGGAAAAAGCAAGAGAGTTCCAGAAAAACATATATTTCTGCTTTATTGACTATGCCATAACCTTTGACTGTGTGGATCACAATAAACTGTGGAAAATCCTGGAAAAGATGGGAATACCAGACCACCTGACCTGCCTCTTGAGAAATCTTATGCAGGCCAGGAAGCAACAGTTAGAACTGGACATGGAACAACAGTCTGGTTCCAAATAGGAAAAGGAGTACATCAGGGCTGTATATTGTCACCCTGCTTATTTAACTTATATGCAGAGTACGTCATGAGAAACGCTGGGCTGGAAGAAGCACAGGCTGGGATCAAGATTGCCGGGAGAAATATCAAAAACCTCAGATATGCAGATGACACCACCCTTATGGCAGAAAGTGAAGAGGAACTAAAAAGCCTCTTGATGAAAGTAAAAGAGGAGAGTGAAAAAGTTGGCTTAAAGCACAACGTTTGACACATTGTGGATATAAATTACCATTCTGTGTTCCTCTCCTTCACCCCGTCTTCTCTTCCATGGTCACACCAGTTCTCAGTGTCACAGTCACATGGAATTCATTGTTTCAGGAACATAGCCATACTTTCTGACTTGCATTTATTAAAGCCATTTGACCACCTGAAATTTTCTATTCCCTCCTGAAACTTAGCTCAGAAAATTCAGTATGATGCCTTCTGTGAATATTTCTTAAAACACTTTTGAAACTAATTAGCATCTCCTGTGTAGTAATCTAGTACTCACCTTGTGTGGAGTGATCTAGTATTCACCTTGCTCTTGTTTGTTTGGGGGGGGAGGGGCGGAGTTGTTTGTTATGTTAATGACTTCTCCTCTTATTGTCTTTTTAATGTTGATAGTCCCTGCTGTTTCACAGTGTGTGTGCCCAACTCTTTGTGACCCCATGGACTGCAATCCACCAGGTTCCTCTGTCCAGGAGATTTTCCAGGCAAGGATACTGGAGTGGGTTGCCATTTCTTTCTCCAGGGGATCTTCCCAACCCAGGGATCGAGCCCAGGTCTCCTGCACTGCAGGCAGATTCTTTACCGACTGAGCTACAAGGGAAGCCCTCTGTTTCACAGAGGTGCACATATTTGTAAATTAGCTTTGAATTGAATTAATCTTACCGGTGAGTTCACCTATCAATTATCCTTTTCAAGTATTTTCCATTAAAAGTGTCCCTATCTTGATAAATTCTGATTTCTAAAAGAAAATTGAATTTAATTTTGACCATAACATTTTTTCAAAACAAAATAATGGAAAGTACCATGAAATGCTAATGCTAATTATGGGTAACATTTTAAATGGTACATCAAATGTAAAAAAAAAAAAAAAAGAAAAGAAAAAAAGAAACTCAATTCCTGTGAAAACCAGAGAGAAAAAAAAACCTAGATAATGCTATAACTAAAAACGGAGGAATTTAATACAAAGCACAGCTTTAATCCCAAGACTGCCATTTTTTCCTTGGCTTGGGGACAAAATGGTCACATTTATAAACTTTGCTTTTTATTTTTCCTCATATTGACCTTACACATAGCATACAGTGCAACTGAAATCAACAAAGCTGCAAAATTATATATTAAAAATCCAGTATCTTCTTGCAACCATTCCTTCAGTGAATTTTAGATTGCAATGGCACTATTTAATCACTGGGAAAGATCCTGTGCCAATGTTCCTTTCAGTTCAGATAAACATTGATAAGATTAAAGCTGGCTCTAAATTATCTGCCTTACCATGCCTTGACTGATTCTCAGAATGAAATCGAGCAGTTTTTATTTTGGTTAAGTTGTTGATCTTTTTAAAATACAGGCATGTCTGGCTAAGAAAACATCTATAGAAGGCAAAATGACATGCAAAAGAAAATGTTAACCACCAGTTGTGCTATCAGATGTGTTCAAGTTTAGGATTTTGACAAATGTTTGAGGAAAACATGAATTCATCTCATTTCCTGTGAAACATATAGGTCTCCAGGCATTTAGTTCTGGTTGAAGTAAATACCTAAATCTATCTAAATTTTTAAAGGACCTCAGTAATATAAGTATTCTTTCTAGTTTGTATTTCTGCATGTGATTCTTTGAGGAATCTTAGGAAAGAAACAGTGAAATAATAAAATTAAAGGTCATTTAAATAGTAGTTCAGTCTATATCTTAGGGATAAGCATAATCTACTTTTTTAAAAGGTGTAAGTTAGTATTCATTTTTCTTTCAATTCAGTCAGTTCAGTCACTCTGTTGTGTCCAACTCTTTGTGACCCTGTTGACTGCAGCATGCCAGGCTTCCCTGTCTATCAACAACTCCCAGAGTTTACTCAAACTCATGTCCCTTGAGTCGGTGATACCATCCAACCATCTCGTCCATTGTCGTCCCGTTCTCCTCCCTCCTTCAATCTCTCCCAGCA
This sequence comes from Redunca redunca, assembly GCA_006410935.1. Taxonomy (NCBI): domain Eukaryota; kingdom Metazoa; phylum Chordata; class Mammalia; order Artiodactyla; family Bovidae; genus Redunca; species Redunca redunca. The sequence continues at coordinate 165,418 of SJYQ01005990.1, read as the reverse complement.
TCAGGGTGTTTTCCAATGAATCAGTTCTTCACATCAGGTGCCAAAGTATTGGAGCTTTAGCTTCTGCATCAGTCCTTCCAATGAATATTCAGGACTGATTTCCCTTAGGATAGACTGGTTGGATCTCCTTGCTGTCCAAGGGACTCTCAAAAGTCTTCCCCAACACCACAGTTCAAAAGCATCAATTCTTTGGCACTCAGCTTTCTTCACAGTCCAACTCTCACATCCATACATGACTACCAGAAAAACCATAGCTTTGACCAGACAGACCTTTGTTAGCAAAGTAATGTCTCTGCTTTTTAATATGCTGTCTAGGTTGGTCATAGTTTTTCTTCCAAGGAGCAAGTGCCTTTTAATTTCATGGCTGCAGTCACCATCTGCAGTAATTTTGGAGCTCCCCAAAATAAAGTCTGTCACTGTTTCCACTGTTTCCCCATCCATTTGCCATGAAGTGATGGGACTGGATGCCGTGTTCTTAGTTTTCTGAATGTTGAGCTTTAAGCCAACTTTTTCACTCCTCTTTCACTTTCATCAAGAGGCTCTTTAGTTCTTCTTCACTTTCTGCCATAAGGGTGGTGTCATCTGCATATCTGAGGTTATTGATAATTTTTCCAGCAATCTTAATTCCAACTTGTGCTTCATCCAGCCCAGCATTTCTCATGATGTACTCTGCATATAAGTTAAATAAGCAGGGTGACAATATACAGCCTTGACATACTCGTTTCCCGATTTGAAACCAGTCCATTGTTCCATGTCCAGTTCTAACTGTTGCTTCCTGACCTTCATATAGGTTTCTCAAGAGGCAAGTCAGGTGGTCTGGTATTCCCATCACTTTCAGAATTTTCCCACAGTTTGTGTGATCCACACAATCAAAAGCTTTTGTGTAGTCAGTAAGGCAGAAGTAGATGTTTTTCTGGAACTCTCTTGCTTTTTTGATGATTCAGTGGATATTGGCAATTTGATCTCTGGTTCCTTTGCCTTTTCTAAATCCAGCTTGAACATCTGAAAGTTCACAGTTCACGTGCTGTTGAAGCCTGGCTTGGAGGATTTTGAGCATTACTTTGCTAGCGTGTGAAATGAGTGCAGTTGTGCGATAGTTTGAACATTCTTTGGCATTGCCTTTCTTTGGGATTGGAATGAAAACTGACCTTTTCCAGTCCTGTGGCCACTGCTGAGTCTTCCAAACTCTCTGGCATATTGCTGGCATTTTTGCTGGCATTTTTCTTTAGTTACTAATAATTATTTCAATTTTCACTTAATTTACCCCCAGCCCCATGTATTTGGAGCTAGAGTTTGGGTTGAAGGAGAGGAGAGCAAACCAATTTACAATCTGGTTTTAATCAACAAATATATTATTCAAAATGACGACCTTAACTATTAGTTTAAAAACCCATACCAAGTAGTTTAAAAATACCCAGCAAGATTCACAACTTTTTTATACAAACAGGTACCTTACAGTGCTCAAACACTCATAGTGTACTGATACTGTCTTCAAAATTATTGGCATTAAGCATGTCATCAGTTCACTTTTCCAAAGAGATAGAAGTTACTCCTTTCACCATCTGTTTTTTTGTTTTTGTTTTTGTTTTTTTACCATAGATCTGTCTTTTTTAACTACCAAGTGAAATAGCTGAATGTAACTCACCACCTGCAAATCGGATGCTTTAGTCTCTTTATTTGCTTTTGAGTTATGTTTATATTCATCAGTAGTTCTGTTCTTTGTACATCTCTCTTCCTTAAAATATGCTTTCATTTAAATGGGAGCATATTTTTAAGGGAGACATTTACTCATGCCTAGACCTGCAGTTTTTTGTTGTTGTTTTTTGTTTTTTTGTTTTTTTTTGGCTTTTCAATTGCTGATCTGCCCTGAGGAAATGAATGTTGCTCTACTTGTGATGCTATTCCATTGGTTAGATGGCTGAAATTTCTTATATCTGGGGGTTTTGTAGATGTCCACACTAAGCCTTCCCCTTGAGAACAGAGATTACTTTGCCCAATGTTTTGCTGGCACAAATATATTTTAGAAATCAACACAATATCTCAGCATCTCTCTAGTTAATACTGATTTGTATCCACTGTTCACAAAGAGTGATTCTAAGCTTATTTCATGATCTGAAAGCTTGAAATCATTTCATGAAACCCTACTGCAAATACCACCACAAAACACCTACAGAGACATAATTGGATATTTCACATTGCACTTTTCTAGAAACATAATTGGGTATTTCACATTGCACTGTTTTCACTTTTAAACTTTCTTGAGATCAATCAAGTTATTTTTCATGGAACAGATAAACTCAGAATAAAAAAGTGGGCATAGTTATGTACCTTGGGAGAAAAGTGAACAAAGAATAGACATACTTTCCCTGTCAGTAAGAACTTTTTGCTGTTTGCTTTTTAAAATCTGTCTAGTGCCCCAGCCAAATAACAGACATGCATGCATGCTAAGTCACTTCAGTCATGTCCAACTTTTTGAGATGCTATGGACTGTAGCCCACCAGTCTATCCAAGGGATTCTCCAGGCAGAATTACTGGAGGGGGTTGCCATGCCCTCCTCCAGGGGATCTTCCCAACAGGGGATCAGATCTGTGTGTCTTATGTCTCCTGCACTGACAGTTGGGTTCTTTACCACTAGCACTGCTTGGGAAGCCCTACCAATGAATAGTGGTCACTAATCATAACAGCCCTGTGTGATAGTTCAAATCTCATAAATCCTCTTTACAGAAAGACAAGAAATTAGAGCATTCTGCAATTAATAGAGTGTGAATATTTATATAGCCAGAATGCAATTTTCCAGAATCTTAATAATGGGACTCTCATACAATTTAATGACAAATTTGTTTTACCTATTCATAAGGAAACCAGGGAGATAGGAAAATTGGCCCCAAGAACATGTGAGGAAAAAAATTCTATACTTTTTTTTCAGAAACAAGAATTTTAGAATGAGACAGAGTCAAATTTTAGGATAAGTTAGAGTCAAAATTGGCTACTGTCCTTTAACAAATGGCATTGGGAAAATGGACGTCCACGTGTGAAAGGATAAAGTCCGACTTTACCTACACCATACACAGAAATTAACTCAGAATGCATCTATAGCTTAAATGTAAGAGCTCAAACTATAAAACCTTTAGAACAAAACATAGAAGAAATATCTTCCTAACACTGGATTTGACAATGATATTTTGCATGATACTAAAAACATAGAAAACAAAGGAAAAATAGATACATTGCACTTCATTAAGAGCAAAATCTTCTGTGAATTAAATGACACTATCAAGAGAATGAAAAGACAACTCACAGAATGGGAGAAACTCTTTGCAGATTATACGTATGCATATACATAATATGATACGAGATTATATCTAGAATATATAAAAGCCTCCTACAACCCAATACAAAACAACACTCAAAAAATGGGCAAAGGGGGCTTACCTGGTGCTCAGTGGTAATGTGAAAGAGACACAAGTTCGATCCCTGATCCAGGAAGATCCCACATACCACAGAACAACTAAGCCCATGCACTGCAACTACTGAACCTGTGCTCTAAAGCCTGTGAACCACAACTACTGAAACCCACGCTCCACAACTAGAGAAACCATCACAATGAGAAGCTCATGCACCACTAGAGAACTAGAGAACAACCCCTGCTCGCTGCAGCTAGAGAAAAACCCATGCAACACAAAGACCCAGCACAACCAAAAATAAACAAAAATTTTTTAAATATGGGCAATATTTGGGGCTTAAATAGACATTTCTCCAAAGATACACAAATGGCCAATAAGCACATGAAAAGATGCTCAATATCACTAGCTCTTAGAGAAATGCAAATCAAAACATTGAGAAACCACTTCACATCCATCAGGATGTTTCTTATCCAAAAACCCAAGGCAAAGACAGCAATAACCCAGAAAATAACTAGCACTGATGGAGAATGTGATGTAATGGGAATACCTGGGCATTGCCACTGGGAATGTGAAATTGTATAGCTGGTATACAAAATGGTTTGGCAGTCCTTGAAACAGTTTAATGTCAAATTACCATATGATCCAACAATTTCATGCCAAGGTTTATACCCCAAAGCACTGAAAATAGAAACAAATACTGAATACCAATATTCTTAACAGCATTATTCATAATAGCCAAAAGGAAAAAGGACTCAAATTCCTATCAACAGATGAATAGATAAACAAAATGTTTATTCATATAACAGAATCCTACCTTATAAGAAATACAGGCTATAAACCGATGAAATTTGAAAACATTATGCTCAGTGAAATTGCCTAGACACAGAAGAATAGAGTAATGTATGATTTACTTAGGCAAAATCAGAGAGACAGATATTAGAACAGAGGTTATCAGGATCTGTGAAGGATAGTCAAACATATGATATTGTTTAATGAGTACAAAGTTTCTGTTTAAGATGATGGAATAGTTCTGAAAATGGATAATGCTTAATGCCACTGAATCATAAATTTTAAAATAGTAAAAATGTAAATTTTATGTATATCTTACCACACAAAAGGAAGAAAGAAAAAAGAAAACCACTCCCAATTGCATTGTATTTATAAATGTTAACTTTATTAGCAAAAAAGCAATGAAAAGTTGATAAAATGCAATAACTCTCATAATAATATGCATGATTAAATGTATTCAGGGCCAGTTTTCTGAATGTTAACAAAGTGTCTTCAGTTGTGGAAATTACTGACCACTATCTCCCAGGGTGATAGATAACCTCAGGCATTGTCTTATCCTACAAGTGAGAAATACAAAAAGAAATACAAGAAGACAAAAAGGTTGTCTGAGGAGGCCTTACAAATAGCTGAGAAAAGAAGAGAAAGGCAAAGGAGAAGAGGAAAGATATAACCATCTGAATGCGGAGCTCCAAGGAATAGCAAGGAGAAATGAAAAAGTCTTCCTAGGTGATTAATGCAAAGAAATACAGGAAAACAATAGAATGGGAAAGACTATAGAGTGATCTCTTCAAGAAAATTAGAGATACCAAGGGAACATTTGATGCAAAGACAGGCACAATAAAGGACAGAAATGGTATAGACCTAACAGAAGCAGAAGATATTAAGAAGAAGTGGCAAGAATACACAGAAGAACTACGAAAAAAGATCTTCAGTTCAGTCTCTCAGTCATGTCCAACTATTTGCCATCCCATGGACTGCAGCACACCAGGCTTCCCTGTCCTTCAGCAACTCCTGGAGCTTGTTCAAACTCAGGTCCATCCAGTTGGTGATGCCATCCAACCATCTCATCCTCTGTCATCCCCTTCTCCTCTTGCCTTCAATCTTTCCAAGAATGAGGGTCTTTTCCAATGAGTCAGTTCTTCACATCAGATGACCAAAGGATTGGAGCTTCAGCTTCAGCATCAGTCCTTCAAATGAATATTTAGGACTAATTTCCTTTAGGATTGAATGCTTGAATCTCCTTGCAGTCCAAGGGACTCTCAGAAGTCTTCTCCAACACCACAGTTCAAAAGCATCAATTCTTTCGTGCTCAGCTTTCTTTATGGTCCAGCTCTCACATCCATACATAACTCCTGAGAAAAACTATGGTGCTACCATCCATGGGGTCACAAAGAGTTTGACATGACTGTGAGACTGAACTGAACTGAACTGAACAAGTGAGAAACCTGAACATTAACATATAATTTCTTAGTATGTAGTACAGAATCAAACAGTACATTGTAAAGTAAAACAAGAATTAAGTAATCTTTAGATTGGTCTGTTATATTTAACACTGAAAATACATGTCTTATATGAGGGTTTTGGTTAATTTTCCTTAAGTCTTTTATCACAAAAACCATTTTGGTTAATACTAATTTGTATCTAAGTCCTCTTACCAATTCCTTATTTTGATCATCAAAATACCAAAATATTATTCTTGACTTAAAAAAAGTGGTCTTATTGTGGTTGACCTTAATTATTTACTTGAATATAGAAAGAGGTTTTTAAAATTATGGGTCAAACCTTCCCTCCTCCACGTTTTCAAGTAAACTAGAAATTTTAGGCTTTCTGGAAGTTAGTTCCTTATCCCTTTGAGACTGGAACCATCCAGCAGGTTTCCTGGAAGGACTTAGTAGGCAATGGATCAGCGTTTAAAGTGCAATCCTTGTCTGTTAATGGTGAATTTTCATAACTGATAAAAGAGATGTGTAGCTTGGATGTCCAATTAAATCACAGCAAAAAAAAGGACATATTCTTAATGAAATTATGCAAATAATATGTTGCCATTAAAAGTAAAGAGATGCTATAAAATATAATGCTTTGAATTCTCAAAAAACACTGAAAATCAAATACTGCTTAAATAATGTGCTTCAGGTTTTTTTAAACACACAGTCTAAATTTTAAAATTTTATTATCAGAGATAAATTATAAAAAGAAGGAAAGTGCTCTGTCATATATCCATCAGAAAATAAACACTGAAACCACATCGCTATTCTAAATAACTGCTATCCATCAGTAATTTCCCTCATGAATTCTTTCAGGCCTCTGCTTTCATAAAGTCATCTGCTCCTGAACCAAAGAGAAAACCTTGAAATAACAAGATTTAAAAATAACTGGTATGGTCTCTGCTTTATAGGAGTACATTCAAGCAAGTGTTAGAGTAAAACAAAAACCACCTAGAGAAGAGACTACATGGCTGTGATTAGTTTACTACAGAAACAAGAATCACAATAGAGGAGAGGAAAGTTCTGCATTTGGTTGTGATAGTTCATTATTTTATAAAGACTTCATCAGTATTTCACCTCAGGGCATGTATATATCACAGTCCTGATGATCTCCGACCTATTGGGTAATATATTCAATTTCTGAAGGGCTTTCCAAGTGGCTCAGTAGGCAAAGAATCTGCTCACAATGCGGGAGACCAGATCGGGACCATCCCCTGGAGAAGGAAATGGCAACTCACTTCTGTATTCTTGCCTGGGAAATCCCGTGGACCGAGAAGCCTGGAGGGTACAGTCCATGGGGTCGAAGGAATCGGACATGACTGAGCAACTAAATCACTGCCACCACCACAGTCTGTGAAATATTTATGTCAAAAGTATTCACTTTACCGCTTTAAAATTAACTGGAAGCCTGAACATTTTAGATTTGACAACTCTTTTCCTGTAGCTCATATGTTTGTGTGAAGCTAATGAAAAAATATGCAAACAAGTCTAGTTTCTTTTAGCATCACTTTCTACAAGGTGAAACTCTTTATGATTTTTCCAGAAATCCTCTAGAAATCTGAAATATACTCTTTTTTGACCTAAAAAAAATCCTAAAAAAATTATTTTTTCCAAATTCAATGTATGATTTTGGGTAGGGAAAAATTTAAATGTTATCAGAGAATATTTGGTCACCTGATTAAGATAGGAAATCAATGCTGGGAATGAATGGCAGCTGAGCTGTCTATTGCTCAAAGAGACAAGATAGCATGTAAACTAAACAGAAGATATTGAAATTGTAAGGAAGTTTATCCCCTTCAAAGAGAGAAACAGGCTGTTTCAAGCATGTTAAAATATCAAATGTCCTATAAGAAGATTCACAAATGGTGAATAATGATCTTTTTATTACTCCTTATAGCAAAACAAATATTATCAGATTAATTTGTCATTTTAACAAGTAAAAAGAGAAAACTCTAAATTTTAGTCTTGTTTTAATATAACATTTGGCAATAAAGAATGCAAAATGTTTTAATAACTAAAGCCATTTTAGCCATATTATAATACATATCATTTTGTCTCTGACATTGATCATTTGCAGCTATTATAATCAAAGGAAAATAAATACCATTTCCCAAAACCTTCTACACTTTGCTATAAACAATCAAGTTTTTTCCTTCACTATGCTCTTTCATATTTTGAATCTTTTCAAAATTACTTTATCTTTTGAAAGCAAAAATACATCTATTCCCATTTATACACATCATTTGCCAGAAATATTGTAGTATAATTTCAACTACTCCTATTAATTATAACTTTTACCCAAAATAAATCTCCCTCACAGAGAGAACAGAGAGGCAGAAAGTTAAGAACCTGTCATGCTTACACCATACCAGTGATGAAGTAATCCCCTAAAGCTATCTACATACCTTTTATAACTTCATAAATAGTATAATTTGTGTCACTCTGCAATTATAGCAAGGTTTTGGTGTTAAATCTTCAAAAAAATTTATGTTAATTAACTCTAGTATTCATGCAAATATTTAAAGCAACTAAGCATTTTGGAAATTATGTTTAAGCTAATACATTTCAAAACATGACTACAAATATGAACATTGGCAGAATAATAATTAAGTTAAACAAAGTTTTATATTTTTTGTACCTCATCTTAAACATTATGTGGAGTAATATTAAATTGTCTAATCAGTAGACAGTGTAAGAGGTTAAGAAAGGTCAAATTAACTACTGTCTTAATGAAGAACTCAAATCTTAATATTTGAAAGGACAAAATGCACACTCTTATAAAACCCATATTTAGCTTTTATTTTTAAACCAAAATTATTAAGCCATTCTTATTAATCCAAGGAATCACCTTGACCCTGTGAATTAAGATTGAGTTAGTAATTTCTTTGAGAAGGCTTTTTTGAAAAATAACAAGTTGTGTCTCTTAATTTTCTGGTAGCTGTGAAAGAATATTATGTAACTGCTTCTTAATCTCTACAAATTAATCAGAATAGATTCTTTCAGTGTAAAAGACATTATACTTTAATTTATTAATATTCTCTGGGAGGAGGAAAATAGTCCACATGAAACACAATGAGAGCTAAAGGATTTTCCTAATGATAGACAAATCCAGTTTCATAATCTCAGTTTTATTGTCTCAGATACAGAAAAGGTTATAGCACAGAACACAAAAGCTTACCTGTACAGGCCTTAAAAGGCTGTTGTCTCTCAATGGACATAAATAATTCCTTGTTTTATACAGATAAACAAAAGGATTAATGAGATCTACAGTGGGCACCCATTTCTCAGTACGTATTAGCACATGGTCAGACTAATGAAGCACAAGCTGGAATCAAGATTGCCAGGAGAAATATCAATAACCTCAGATACGTAGATGATACCACTCTTATGGCAGAAAGTGAAGAGGATCTAAAGAGCCTCTTGATGAAGGTGAAAGATGAGTGTGAAAAAGCTGGCTTAAAACAACATTCAAAAAACTAAGATCATGATATCCAGTCCCATTCATGGCAAATAGATGGGGAAACAATGAAAACAGTGACAGAATTTATATTTTGGGGGGCTCCAAAATCACTGCAGATGATAACTGCAGCCATGAAATTAAAAGATGCTTGCTCCTTGGAAGAAAAGCTATGACCAACCTAAACAGCATATTAAAAAGCAAAGACATTACTTTGCCAACAAAAGTCCATCTATACAAAGCTATGGTTTTTCCAGTAGTCACCAATGGGTGTGAGAGTTGGACTATAAAGAAAGCTGAGGGCCAAAGAATTGATGCTTTTGAACTGTGGTGTTGGAGAGGACTCTTGAGAGTCCCTTGGACGACAAGGAGATCCAACCAGTCTATCCTAAGGGAAATCAGTCCTGAAGATTCATTGAAGGACTGATGCAGAAGCTGAAGCTCCAATCCTCTGGCCACCTGATGCGAAGGGCTGACTCATTAGAAAAGGCCCTGATGCTGGGAAAGATTGAAGGCAGGAGGAGGAAGGGATGACAGAGGACGAGATGGTTGGATGGCCTCACTAGTTCGATGAAGATGGTTGGATGGCATCACCGACTAGCTGGACATGAGTTTGAGCAAGCACCAGAAGATGGTGGAGGCCAGGGAAGCCTGATGTGCTGCAGTCCCCAGGGTCACAAAGAGTCAGACATGACTGAGTGACTGAACAACAGACAAAAAAAATATCAGATTTCCAGTCATTGTTGCCACCAGAGGGGAAAACTTACAGGTTATGTACCAACTAAGAACATATGAAGAAATGGGTATTAATTAACCTTTCCATAAAGAAAATAGAAATTTAGAGCAAAATTTCTAGGTTAGATAAAAAACTGTTTATACAGGATAACAAAACCATAAGTTTTGCAACTATCTTTTCTATCAAACCGAAATCTGCATGTTAACATGTAACTTCTACATTTCTGAGCTCTAATCCAATCCTTCTAGATAATTAAATAATCCTTGACTTGGCCACCTGATGTGAAGAACTGACTCATTGGAAAAGACCCTGATATTGAGAAAGATCAAAGGCAGGAGGAGAAGTGGACAACAGAGGATGAGATGTTTGGATGGCATCACCAACTCAATGGACACAAGTTTGAGTAAACTCCAGGAGTTGGTGATGGACAGGAAGGCCTGGTGTGCTGCAGTCCATGGGGTTGCAAAGAGGTGGGCACAACTGAGTGACTGAACTGAACTGAACTGAATAACATGAAAAAACAATATCTCCTTGCTTTTACTTTATTTTCATGATTTGGATACTTTTCCTTTTTGTGAAAGAAATTGTAGAAGAACATGAGGTATTTTTACTACAATATAGTGCTTAAGCTTAAAGAAAATTATAAATCTTAAAAGTCTTCAATCTCTCATTAATCATCATTATTCAAATCACATGTCCTGAAACAGTTCCCCAATTTTTAAATGAAGAAGGGATCAAGATGATCTTTGCACTCTTAAGATTTTTTAAAATTCTGCTATTAAATGAGATTCCTAAATTTTTTAAATCATATACACTGGCCAGTTTAAGTTTTTCTGGGTTTTTTGGTGTTTTAAGTAGTTGGCTCTATATTTGCATTAGTCCAGTGGCTTTTCATTAGAGAAGAGAAAAGAAGCAGAAACATTATTGACACTGTTCAGATCAATGTCCACAGTGGAAGGTTAGACTCTCTTGACAAAGTGTCATGAAAAAGCTCAAAAGCAATCCAACCGTCTCACTAGACTCTAATCCCTGATATCATTTCCATCCCCCCACACACTTTCCCCCTCTACACTTTCAAAGAAATCCTAAAGCTGTAAGAAACAGAGTTTAAACATCATTGATCTATGCATAGTTAAATGTAAGGAATCTGTCATGACACAAAGGATAACTTTGTCCATTCCATGAATCTAAATTGTTTTCTATTTACATCAATCTTAATTCAGCAATCTGCAAACTCCTCAAAATTATTCTTTCTCCTTTCCTTCCTTCCTTTCTTTCTTTTCTTTCTTCTGTCTTTTCTTCCTTCTTTTTATTGAATGTAGCCACAAATATAATGCAATAATTCCACATAAAATTAAAGCTAGAATTTCATTGTATTCCAGTCTTCTCAAGTAGGCAAATTAGGCAAAGAAAAGTATCTGCTAGAACCCATGCTTCTTTTCTACTTCTCTAATCTAGTCTGTGTTATGAGAACATGTCTTCTTTGCAGTGATCATAATTCCAGAATCCAAATCTGAAACTATCCTGCCTAGAACTCCTTTGGAAGAATCCTGACCCAGCCTCTGACTGAAGTGACCTCATGTAATTTGGTGCAGAAATAGCACCATGCTGGTTTCGAACTATTCAGCCCACACTGAAGAATATGGGCACAATAGTATCTTTCTGAAGTCTGAATTTCTGAATCTCACATCAAAAATATTGTGGGCCTGAGTAACAAACAATTATGCTTAGCCCTTCATACCTAATAGAATTTGTCTTGCTAGATTTTAAATTTGCTTGGAACTGGTGACCTTTTTATTACTTGCAATTTGTCTTTTCTGGAATGAGAATATCTGTCCTATGCTAGTCCCCTCACTGTATTTTGGAAGCAGATAACTTAATGTCCAGCTTGACAGTTCCACAACTAGAGAGCAATTTTGTCTCGTGATGGATAATTTCCAGAGTCTAACCCACATATGATTTAAGAGTTAAACAATAATATTTTACCTTTCAAGCTCATGCTATATAGATGATATTATGGACATAGAGCTTATGTTGTAACAGGTTGAGACTTTGGTGTATTTAAGGACACGTTGAATGTATTTTGCATATGGGATGAACATAAATTTTGAGGGGCCAAAAGATAGACTGTATTGGATTAAATGGTAGCTCCCATCTTTAACCCTAGAAACGTAATAGTAACTTATTTGTGAAAATGATCCTTGCAGCTATAATTAAGTTGAGGATTTTTATTAATTTGAGGCTATAATTCTGGATTATTTGTGTAGACTTAAATAAATGTCATTATAAAGGAAAAGAAGAGGAATATCTGAGCCAGACAAAGACAAAAGAGAAAAGAGAAGGAGGAGGCAATGTGACCGCTGAGGCAGAGACTGGAATGATGTGATTGTATTCTAAGAAAGCTAAGGGTTGTCATTGAGCGTCAAGGATTGGAAGAGGCAAGGAACAGAATTTTATCTGCAGTATTTGGAGGTACTAAGGCCTTGCCAACACAATGATTTTGGATTTTCTGTCCCCAAATTGGTAGACAACAAATTGGTTTCATTTTAAAATAATATATACATATATATGTGTGTATAAAAATAAAGTGAAGTTGCTCAGTCATGTCCAACTCTTTGCGACCCCATGGCCTGTAGCCTACTAGGCCCTTCTGTCCATGGGATTTTCCAGGCAAGGGCACTGGAGTGGGTGGGTCATCATTTCCTTCTCCAATGTAAATATATAGTAGGCTTATATTTAATGAGAGGGAAATAACGCAGTTCAATATCACGGTTCTTGCATGCCTATAGGAGATGATTTGTATATACAAAAGAGTGAATTAAAATACTCCCATTCACTGTATGAAGGAAAATCCCACACATGGCCACTCTCAGGCTCAAAAATGAATCTTTATTTTCCTGAGTTTTCATAAAGAAGGCCCCCAAAGTAAATTTTACTTTCTTTATTCTTATTAGCTATTCTTATTAACTCCCATTCACCCTTGGAAATCTTCTTCCCCATAAAATTCAATTTATGAAAAGAAATTTTTTTATTCAGGGAGGTAACAAATGGACTTGGGCATTGGGGTTATACAAAGCTGGGTTACTGAACTTAATCTTATGACATTTTGTAACTTTAAAAACAGAAGTATCTGTTTTTAATACATCTCTAACAAAACCAAAATCTATATTACCCAAATCCTTACTGATAACTCTTTTCTACCAAATCCTCTGAAACACAGAGGCTGGTGTAATCCTAATTTGTCCCTTAGGTGTATAGGTATAAACATTCTTTCCTCCCTGTAATTCAGAGAAGAGCTCACATAATAAGTCACAAAGCTCCTCAATCCCATACCACAATGCCTAAAAGACTTTATTTTGGGCATTGTTGATGTGATAAAATTCTTGGGAAATGTGTAGAGAGAAAAGGGAGATTATGATCGGAAAATAAAAGGTTCCTTTCCTCAGTCTAAGAAACTGAGAATGCCAGACTCTTTAAAAATTAAAAGTTTATTTTTTTCCCTAGGATATTACCTCTGAAAATAACACTAACTTGTTTAATTTAGATTGTAATAAATTTCCTCTGTGATTTCCACCTTAAAAGTTTAATGAAATAATAACAAACCAAGGTTGGTCTACCATCGTTAATAATCCTCCCACCTGGTCTGACAAAGGGTTTTTAAGCCCAGGAGCCAACTCTGATTCATTTTTATCAGATGCTTGGAAGAATGCATTTAGTATGAGGGTGCTTAAAGAAAAAAACAAAAGTTACTAATTCCCCCTTGGGTTGTTGTGAAAACTAAATTTGTTAATACCTGTGATATACTTAGAACAAGACATTTAACATGGTAAGAATGCATTCCAAGTATGTTGCCATTGTTATCAGTTTATGCAATTTAGAGGACTTTATGTCTTTCTAAGCAAGCAGATATTAGTATAACTTCTATCCTAAATCTTCCTGCCTCTTTTGAATATATTTCCTGCCTAGAAAATTATATCCACTTGTTTGGTTTACCAAGAACCTAATTTAACTAGTTTAACCAGTGACTCTTAGACCTATATCTTCAAAACTAAATTTTCTTCTGAATGAATGTGTAGTGCAGAGTCACAGACATTTCCAAAGGTGTCTTAAAAGATCCCAAAGATATCAGGCCCCAGACTGAAGTCATTTTCATCTCTTTCTGCTTTTCCTTCATTTTAAATTGTCCTTAAATAATGATGTCACTGTCCACTCAGGTTTCCCAGAATAAAAAGTTTGAGTTATCAACTTCTATCCGCTCACCAATGCCAAGAAAAGTCATTCAACTAGATACAAAGTCTTTTCAATTTCATTGAAAAAAAATGGCTTTCAAATAGGTCTGTCCCTTCCATTACCACTGCTTTTGTGAATAGAATTGAAGCCTTCATCTTTTCTCACCTGGATATTAACTGTCTCCAAATGTTTCTCACTTGATACTAATCTGTTCAGTATTCCATGAGATCTTCAATTGACTCATTTGCCATCTTCACAACTTATCAGCTGTGAGAACTTGGGAAAGTTATTTGATATTCCTCTGCGTTAATTTCCTTATCAGTAAAATGAGAAAAACAATAACTAGCTTCCAAGGTATTGGTGATATGATATCAAATGAACTGATATCTTGGAAGGTAGTGACAAGTGAATGGCACATGAAGCGGGCTAATTAATAACAGCACAATGGGCTTCCTTAGTGGCTCAGTGGTAAAGAACCCACCTATAAATGCAGGAGACACCCGTTTGACCCCTGATCTGGGAAGATCCCACATCAGTTCAGTTCACTTCAGTTCAGTCATTCAGCCATGTCCGACTCTTTGTGACACCATGGACTGCAGCACCCCTGGCTTCCCTGTCCTCACCAACTCCCAGAGCTTGCTCAAACTCATGTCCACCAAGTCAGTGATGCCATCCAACCATCTCATCCTCTGTCATCCTCTTCTCTTCCTGCCTTCAATCTTTCCCAACATCAGGGTCTTTTCCAGTGAGTCAGTTCTTCGCATCAAGTAGCCAAAGTAACAGAGCTTCAACTTCAACATCAGCCCTTCCAATGAATATTCAGGACTAATTTCCTTTAGAATTGACTGGTTAGATCTCCTTGAAGTCCAAGGGACTCTCAAGAGTCTTCTCCAATACCACAGTTCAAAAGCATCAATTCTTTGGTGCTCAGCTTTCTTTTTAGTCCAACTCTCACATTCATACATGACTACTGAGAAATCAAAGCTTTGTCTAGACAGTCCTTCGTTGGCAAAGTAATGTCTCTGCTTTTTAATATGCTGTCTAGGTTGGTCATAACTTTTCTTCCAAGGAGTAAGTGTCTTTTAATTTCATGGCTGCAATCATCTGCAGTGATTTGGAGCCCCCCAAAATAAAGTCTGTCACTGTTTCCCTTATTTTCCCATCTATTTGCCATGAAGTGATGGGACTGGATGCCATGATCTTAGTTTTTTTTGAATGTTGAGTTTTAAGCCAACTTTTTCACTCTCCTCTTTCACTTTCATCAAGAGGCCCTTCAGTTCCTCTTCACTTTCTGCCATAACAGTGGTGTCATCTGCATATCTGAGGTTATTGCTATTTATTCTGGCTATCTTGATTCCAGCTTGTGCTTCATCCAGCCCAGCATTTTGTATGATGGACTCTGCATATAAGTTAAACAAGCAGGGTGACAATATACAGCTCTGATGTACTCCTTTCCCAATGTGGAACCAGTCTGTTGTTCCATGTCCAGTTCTAACTGTTGCTTCTTGACCTGCATACAGATTTCTCAGGAGGCAGGTAAGGGGATCTGATATTCCCATCTCTTAAGAATTTTCCACAGTTTTTTGTGATCCACACAGTCAAAGGCTTTGGTGTAGTCAATAAAGCAGAAGTAGACGTTTTTCTGGAGCTCTCTTGCTTTTTCTATGATCCAACAGATGTTGGCAATTTGATCTCTGGTTCCTCTGCCTTTTCTAAATCCAGCTTGAACATCTGGTAGTTCATGGTTCATGTACTATTGTAGCTTGAAGAATTTTGAGCATTACTTTGCTAAAACTAATTTAGCAAATTACATATAATTACTAACCATAATTAAGCATTACTGTTGAAGCCTTGCTTGGAGAATTTTGAGCATCCCATATGCTGTGGAGCAACTAAGCGATGCACCACAAATATTGAACCTGTGCTCTAGAACCCAGAAACCACAACTATTGAGCTCACACACCACAGCTACTAAAGCCTGTGTTCTCTAAAGCCTGTGCTCTGCAACAAGAGAAGCTATCACAATGAGAAGTCCACACACTGAAATGTAAGAGAGAGAGGCCCCCAGTCGCAGCAACTAGAGAAAGCCTGTGAGGCAACAAAAACCCAACACAGCCAAAAATTTCAAAATATTTTTTTAAAAATAATAGCACAAAAGGGGATGCATGAAAAAGTTTATAGAGTTTCATATAATTCAAGGTACAGTTAAGTACCTAAATTTCAGGAAGAACAAGTGTCAGTCAGAATGCATGGCACTAGGAATGCGGACCTCTTTGCTTCAAATTCAAAATCTCCCCTGATTGGCCCACTTAAATGAAATGTCTTCTTTTGTGAAGGGGAATCACCAAGAAGGGTATAGCAACTGGTAGCTCACTCTGTCATTATCAGAGAAGAACAGTCATGGCAAGCCACAACAACATCTCAAAAATCATGGCTAATTTGAAAAAATAAAACTAAGGAAAATGAAGTGCTATTATTGAAATGTTTTATAAAAACAACTATTTAAAGTAACAATCAGTAGAGTGTACCTTCTTTGAAGGTTAAATAGATTCCATGCAGAATTTGGTATTTAAAGTTGTTTAAAAGTCCATGCCAAAGAATGCTCAAACTACTGCACAATTGCACTCATCTCAGATGCTAGTAACGTAATGCTCAAAATTCTCCAAGCCAGGCTTCAGTAATACATGAACCGTGAACTTCCTGATGTTTAAGCTGGTTTTAGAAAAGGCTGAGGAACCAGAGATCAAATTGTCAACATCCACTGGATCATGGAAAAAGCAAAAGAGTTCCAGAAAAACATCTATTTCTGCTTTATTGACTATGCCAAAGCCTTTGACTGTGTGGATCACAAGAAACTGTGGAAAATTCTGAAAGAGATAGGAATACCAGAACACCTGACCTGCCTCTTGAGAAATCTGTATGCAGGTCAGGAAGCAACAGTTAGAACTGGACATGGAACAACAGACTGGTTCCAAATAGGAAAAGGAGTACATCAAGGCTGTATATTGTCACCCTGCTTATTTAACTTATATGCAGAGTACATCATGAGAAAAGCTGGACTGGGAGAAACACAAGCTGGAATCAAGATTGCCGGGAGAAATATCAATAACCTCAGATATGCAGATGACACCACCCTTATGGCAGAAAGTGAAGAGGAACTAAGGAGCTTCTTGATGAAAGTGAAAGAGGAGAGTGAAAAAGTTGGCTTAAAGCTCAACATTCAGAAAACAAAGATCATAGCATCCGGTCCCATCACTTCATGGGAAATAGATGGGTAAACAGTGGAAACAGTGTCAGACTTTATTTTTGGCGGCTCCAAAATTACTGCAGATGATGATTGCAGCCATGAAATTAAAAGATGCTTACTCCTTGGAAGGAAAGTTATGAGCAACCTAGATAGCATATTCAAAAGCAGAGACGTTACTTTGATGACTACGGTCTGTCTAGTCAAGGCTATGGTTTTTCCAGTATTCATGTACGGATGCTAGAGTTGGACTGTGAAGAAGGCTGAGCGCCGAAGAATTGATGCTTTTGAACTGTGGTGTTGGAGAAGACTCTTGAGAGTCCCTTGGACTGCAAGGAGATCCCACCAGTCCATTCTGAACGAGATCAGCCCTGGAATTTCTTTGGAAGGAATGATGCTAAAGCTGAAATTCCAGTACTTTGGCTACCTGATGTGAAGAGTTGACTCACTGGAAAAGACTTTGATGCTGGGAGGGATTGGGGGCAGGAGGAGAAGGGGACGACCAAGGATGAGATGGCTGGATGGCATCACTGACTCGATGGACGTGAGTCTGAGTGAACTCCGGGAATTGGTGATGAACAGGGAGTCCTGGCGTGCTGCGATTCATGGAGTCGCAAAGAGTTGGACACGACTGAGCGACTGAACTGAACTGAACTGAACTGAAAAGTCCATCCCCAGATATCCATCAATATAGAAAACTAATTTCTGATATAAAGATACCATTAGAGCCACAGCAGGTAAAGAACTTGCATATTATCAATCTCATCTTTACCACACAAAAAAGCTGAAAGACTTGAAAGTCAATGACTTTTCTAGTAACCATCAGAGAACTGAGGTCATAGTGAAAACTACCATCCCCAAATCTGGAGAGACAGACAAATTTAAAGAGTCACAACTAAGACATGCTTATTTGAAGAAGAAGTCACTGTAGCCAGAAAGTGGTAGGAAGATTTAAATGATAACTTTGACAAATTGATGGAAGTTAAGAGTGGACCAGCTTGAAAGAAGACTACCAAGGATAAGTCTTGTGAGAGAAGATTTCCATCCTCCATAGATTTTATCTCTAGAAACACCACCTGATTTTCATGGGGAGGAGCCACGTAAAATGCCCTCATGACTCTAATAGAGAAAGGGGGAAAGTAAACATTTTGAAATTTCCTAAAACATTCTGTATGGGAAGACTTCCCATAACACTTGGTGGAAGGGCATTTCCTTGACTTTAGCCCCCTTTTAGCTTCAGATTTTACCTAGGGTGCTGGAGAGGGAATTAAGAAACACTTTTGAGGATCACAGCCCTGGGATACTTGCCCACTAAGAGTCTTGAGTTTCAATCATAAGATTACAGAGTTTTTACCACCATATCAATAGAGCAATATTTTTACAGTGAATTACAGCTGAGAGAGCTACACAATTCATGCTGTACCTCAAGATGAGTTCCTAGGGAAACTCGAAGGCAACAGGGGAGACAAAAACAAGTACATTAAAGAGATTTGAAATTTCTGACAGCTAAAGCTAAGCAAACAGTAAAAACTGGCACTCAGCTCCTAGGTAGATTAATATAAAACTTCACACTGAACTGCTACTTATCTTAGTTCCTATTACTCAGCAAATACGTGTGAATTTCAAGTGAAAAATGGAAACTATGCTGAAAGGCAAAGAAAAGCAGTCTGAAAAGATAAAGCAAGCATCAGAAGATATTCAGATATGATACAATTTTGGAATTATCAGACAGAGAATCTAAAATAACTACAATATGTAAAGCGCTTTATTGGAAAAATTAGACAACAGGCAAGGACATATGGATAATATAAACAGAGAGATGGAAACATTAGGAAAGAATTTTTTTAAGTGCTACAAATCAAAAACATTAGTACAGTCTTCTGGTTTCTAGTTCTACATGTAAGAAACTTTAAAGTGATGACAAAAAAAGAGGCTGAAAAACTGGAAATCAACAACTTTTTAGATCCATCAAAGAACTGAGGTCACAGGACCAACCACTACACTGAAAACTGGAGACATGACAGATTAAAAAGATGCAGTTTACTCAGAATGAAGAAGCCCAGAAACCCCTGATGGAGCTAATGTCAGTTCTTTTTACTTATAACAGATCACTCTTTTTAGTTTCTAGTACTTCCTTTTGATACTAGGATTTCCATCTTTCTGCTTATATTACCTTGAAGTATACTTTGTTTTGTTTTTGTTTTTTGCCTCTTAACAGTAAATTACAAGGCATTTTCAAAGGTAAAAATCAGAGTTTGAAGAAGCAAGAGCAATCACCAGACCTGGACTGGGATGTGACAAAAGTATTGGAATTATTGGACTGGCAATTTAAAATAACTATGACTAACATGCTAGTGACTCTAATGGAAACCAATGTGCAAAAGCAGATGGATAATGTAAGCAGAGATGGAAATTCTAAGATAAAAAGGAAATTCTAGAAAAAAAAAATCCTGTCGCAGAAGTAAAAAATGCCTTTATTGGGCATTAGACTGGAAATGGCTGAGGAACATGAAGATATATCAGTAGAAGCTTACCATACTTAAAAACTAAAGCCAAAAATACTGGGGGAAAAACAAACCTAAAACAAAATATCCAAGAACTATGGGACAATTACAAAAGGTGTTACATAAATTTACTGGGAATACCTGACAGAAAAGAAAGAAATATAAGAAATATCTGAAGCAATGATGACTGAGAATTTCTCAAGATTAATTTCGTATGTCAAACCACAGATTCAGGAAGCTCAGAGAAACCAAGAAAGATAAATGCCAAACCATCTGCACCTAGGATATCATATTCAAACTTCAGAATATCAAATACAAAGAGAAAATATTTTAAGAAATCAGAGAGAAAAGTACCTTAACTGTAGAGGAGCAAGGATAAGAGTTGCATTTTACTTCTCTTTGGAAAAGATGTAAGAAGAGAGTGGAATTAAACATTTGTGTGGAAAGAAAAAAAAAAATCTCTCCAACCTGGAATTCTGTATCCAGTGAATTGACTTTCTCAGCCAAAAATCGAGGGAACTTATCACCAATAGATATACTTTGCAAGAAATGTTAAAAGAAGGTCTTCAGTGCAAAGAAATATATAGGTCATAAATTTGTTAACTACATTAGAAAGGAAAAATATAAGAGAAGAAATAAGTCAAGGTAAAAGAAAAGCTTTCATTTTTCTTCCTTTTAATTGATTTAATAGTTTATTCAATGTTGTAATAGTAACAGGTGACAGCAAAGATATAAAGGACAGGAGAGACAAATTAGGGATACTTTATTATAAGACACTCACATGGCCCCTAAAGTGGTATAGTGTTCTATGGAAGGATTCCTTGTAGATGTATATTGCACACTTTAGGGAAGCAACTAAAAAAGAAAAACTAAGGAGCATAACTGATATGCTAACAAAGGAGACAGATGGAAACATATATTCTCAGATTCTGTGATAACCCATATGGGGGGAAATCTGAAAAAGAATGGATGTATGTATATGTATAACTGAATCACTTTACTGTACACCTGAAGCCAATACAACATTGTAAATCAACTATCAGTTCAGCAGCTCAGGATTGTCCAACTCTTTGCCACCCCATGGACTGCAGCACACCAAGTTTCCCTGTCCATCATCAATTCCTGGAGCTTGCTCAAACTCATGCCCATTTAGTCAGTGATGCCATCCAACCATCTCATCCTCTGTCGTCCGCTCCTCCTTCAGTCTTTCCCAGCATCAGGGTATTTTCCAGTGAGTCAGCTCTCCGCATCAGGTGGCCAAAGGACTGGAGTTTCAGCTTCAGCATCAGTCCTTCCAATGAATATTCAGGACTGATTTCCTTTAGGATAGATTGGTTGGATCTCCTTGCAGTCCACGAGACTCTCAAGAGTCTTCAACACCGCAGTTCAAAAGCATGAATTCTTTGGCACTCAGCTTTCTTTATAGTCCAACTCTCACATCCATACCAGACTACTGGAAAAACCATAGCCTCGACTAGACAGACCTTTGTTGGCAAACTGATGTCTCTGTTTTTTAATATGCTGTCTAGGTTGGTCATAGTAAGCGTCTTCTCATTTCATGGCTGCAGTCACCATCTGCAGTGATTTTGGAGCAGAAGAAAATAAAGTATGTCACTGTTTCCACTGTTTCCCCATCTATTTGCCATGAAGTGATGGGACCGGATGCCATGATCTTAGTTTTTTGAATGTTGAATTTTAAGTGAACTTTTTCACTCTCCTCTTTCACCTTCATCAAGAGGTTTTCTAGTTCTTCTTAGCTTTCTGCCATCAGAGAAGGCAATGGCACCCCACTCCAGTACTCTTGCCTGAAAACTCCCATGGACAGAGGAGCCTGGTAGGCTGCAGTCCATGGAGTCACTGAGAGTTGGACATGACTCAGTGACTTCACTTTCACTTTTCACTTTCATGCATTGGAGAAGGAAATGGCAACCCACTCCAGTGTTCTTGCCTGGAGAATCCCAGGGCCGGCGGAGCCTGGTGGGCTGCTGTCTATGGGGTCGCACAGAGTCAGACCCGACTGAAGCAACTTAGCAGCAGCTTTCTGCCATAAGGTTGGTGTCATCTGCATATTTGAGGTTATTGATATTTCTCCTAGCAGTCTTGATTCCAGCTTGTGCTTCATTCAGCCTGGCATTTTGTATGATGTACTCTGCATGTTAGTTAAATAAGCAGGGTGACAATATGCAACCTTGACGTACTCCTCTCCAAATTTTGAACCAGTCTGTTGTTCCATGTCCAGTTTTAACAACTATATTCCAATATAAAATTTAAAAATTAAACAAAAGCAGGCTTAAGGAGGGGGGGAAAGATATAAAGAAACGTAATGAAAAAGTCTTTGCCCACAAGTTTTATAACCTAGTGAAAAGCGAAAGTGTTAGTCACTCAGTTATGTCCAACTCTTAGTGACCCCATGAGTTGTAGCCTGCCAAGTTCCTCTGTCCATGAAATTCTCCAGGAAAAATTACTGGAGTGCGTTGCCATTCCCTTCACCAGGGGATCTTCCCAACCCAGGGATCGAACCTGGGTCTCCTGCATTGCAGGCAGCTTCTTTTACCATCTGAGCCACCAGGAAAATCCCTCCTAACCTAATAAAAAGGACAAAGTCCTCGAAAGACACAAAGTTTAAACTCACAGAGGGAAAAATAGGTAATCTGAATGGTCTTATATCTATAAAAGGAATAAATAATTATTATTTATTCAGCACAGTAATTAATAACCTTTCAAAGAGAAAGCAGGAAAAAAACAAAAAACAAAGAGAAAGCAGGCTCCGGGAGTTGGTGATGAACAGGGAAACCTGGTGTGCTGCATGCAGTCCATGGGGTTGCAAAGAGTTGGACATGACTGAGGAACTGAATTGAACTGAAAAGAGAAAGTCCCAAGGCCAGGTAAATTTTGATAATATTTGAAGAAAAATTATACCAATTTTTACATTCTTTTCAAGAAAATAGAAACAGAAAGAACACTTCCTAACTCATTTTATGAGGTAAGCTTTATTCTGATACCAAAACTCAATAGAGACATTGCAAAATATTAAAACTACAGATCAGGATTTCTCATCAGGGGTATATTTAACAATCCCTCACAAAATAGTAGCAAACTGAATCCAACAAATCCAAATATATATATATATATAT
>SJYQ01005990.1:116637-142383 GCA_006410935.1 Redunca redunca | reverse complement strand
ACTTGTTCAACATTAGGAAATCAGTGAAATATACCAAATCAACAGGCTAAAGAAGAAAAAGTCATGTGGTTGTATCAGTTGATGCAGACAAAGCTTTTGACCAAATTTACTCATGATTTTTTTAAACTCTTAGAGAACTGGAAAGAGGAGAATTTCCTCAGTTTGATAAAGAACATCTAAAAGAATGCTAGCATCATACCTAATAGTGAGAAAATGCATACTTTCCCTCTAAGAATTAGAGTCAAGCAAGGATTTTTTTTTCTCTCACCAATTGTAGAATGTTATAGCCTCTTGAGAAGAAAATTGGCAATTTTTTAGAAAACTGAAGTCTTACCATACAATATAGCAATTGTATCTTTAGCTATTTACTGAGAATTATTTGGAAAATATTCATAAGAAGTATTTGAAAAATATTTCAAATATTTTCAGTATTTGAAAATTATTGTTGTTTAGTTGCTAAACTGTGTCCAACTCTTTGCTACCCCATGGATGGTAGCCCACCAAGCTGCTCTGTCCATGGGATTTCCTGGCAAGAATACTGAAGTGGGTTGCTGTTTCCTTCTCCAGAGGATCTTCCCCACCCAGGGATAGAACCCACATCTCTTGCTTAGCAGGCAGATTCTTTACCACTGAGCCACCTGGAAATGTTCACACTAAAACCTGCATGTGGCTGTATACAGCAGCTTTATTCATAATTGACAAAACAGGAAACAACCAGGATGTTTTACAATAGGATGAAGACATAAACTGTGATACATCCATAAAATGAAATATGTTTAAACTAGCATCAAGGATTCAGTGAGGCATTTTAATAGGTGAAGTCTAGGAATTATTTGAGTTAGTGAAACTATTCTGTATGATACTGTCAATTTGAAACATGATACTATGCATTTGTCAAAAACCAAAGGACTTTATAACACAAAGAATGAACTTTATACAATTTTTTAAACTTTAGTTAAGTAGGAGTTGTCAGAATTATACATGTATATATGTATATATGCAGAAATATATGTATACCATTTACAAGTCAAATCCAATATCTCNCGATTGCCTAAATTTAAAACATCAATTTGTTTATGTTAAAAAAATTTATTTTTCTCTATATAAAGATATAAAAGGCAAAGCAATAGCTCTTTCTGTATTTAAAATTCTCTTAAATATATATGTAATCTTACAAATTTTAGTTTTGAGTTTCTCTCAAATTTCAGTAAATCTCTAACAGATGGCACATCCTATGATTTCATTAAGTATTATTTCTTCTTTTACTGAAATGAGTATTAAAATACCACTTCCCCAAGCAGCCTTCTTAGACTATTATCATAAGAGATGACAACTTCCTACAATGAAATCTAGAAGAAATAGGAAAGTTCAGTGGCATTACATAAGTGATGCAAAGATTATATCTTTACTTGAATTTTGCTCTGAATTCTTGAAAAAGATGAGGAAAAAAACTAAATTTAAAGCACATAATTTATAGTAATAATGGAGTCAGCTTATTAAACATATTTATGATCCAACACAGCACTTTATATGGTGAGATAACAATAACTAACGTTACTGCAGAATTGCATGTGAGAAACCAACATGCTGAAAAAAAAAAATCTGCCCAAAATCGCACAGCCAATCTTCCCAAATTTGGGAGCATGTTTCTCTGATTTCAAAACTATCATTCTTTCTGTCACACTGCACTGCTAGACAAAGGTAAATTAATTTTAAAAATACTCCTAGTGTTCACTTTCTTTAAGAATCTTCCTATAACATATATAAGAGTGAAATGTTAGTTGCTCACTTGTGTCCAACTCTTTGTAACCCCATGGGATGTAGCTTGCCAGGCCCCTGAGTCCATGGGATTCTCTAGGCAAGAACAGTGGAGTGGGTTGCCATTCTCTTCTCCAGGGGATCTCCCCAACCCAGAGATCCAACCCAGGTCTCCTGCATTGCAGACAGATTCTTTACCATCTGAGCCACCAGGGAAGCCCTTATGGCTTTGTCTAAACTGAAGAGTTCAGAGATCAGGGGAAATAATAACTTGAGATTGCAGTTCTTTGTGTGGCCTCAGCTGCAGAAAGAGGTGGCTGGGGACCAGGAGGGGCACATGGTCTTTCCTTTCAGACTAGTTTTGACCTAGGGCAGCTGGGGAGCATGTTGGTTCCAGCCAGGGGAAGGCTTATGTGGAATTTCAAGCAGGAACAATCTGTGTACATCAGTTACTGAAAAGATAATGTCTTTTTCTTGAGCATATTTGGAGAGGGAGACTCCCAAGCCCATTGGAGAGATGCCAAAAGACCATACCTGTGGGGGTCCCCGGTGTGTGCAGTGGGGTACAGCGATACCTGAGCCAGAAGGGACACATTCTTAGAAAACGTGCGTCAAGCACCGACGGCTCCCGGAGTGTGCTGGCTGTCTGGAGAAAAAGTACTTCTGCAGTTATTTGAGACTTAATGTGCTCTCACACTTATTTTTCACCAAACACCAATCTTATCTGAGAGTTGGGACTTGAGAAAATACTCTACTGAACGTTTTTGTTTTCCTGTATTGCTTGTGACCCGCATTAACCACACAGAACACAGTGCAAACCCTAGGCAATAGGATGCTTCTCGGCCTACAGATGACAGACACTTTTAAGAAAAGAAAAATAATCAATCTAATTATACAAAACTAAATGATGTATTCTTTGAGGTTTTCTCTTTAATTTTCCTGTGCACTAAATCAGCATACAGCAGAATTAGGAATTAAATCATGTTTGGTCTTGTGTTCATGAGAAGGAACTTGGATATTTTTTCCTACTGGCCTTAGGAAACCATTGTTAGGTTTCAATAAATGATTAATGTTAAAAGCTTTTATTTATTTATTTTTTTAGAAAATCACTCTGATGATCAGACAGGTTGAAAAATCTCCTAAAATAAGCTGATACTCCTCCCTCAGCCCAAAACTATTCTGTATTCTACAGGTTCTGTAAGTGGTAGCCCTCATGGAATTGCAGAAGATACTCCCTGCTCTTCCATTTTTTGTGTATAGAAAAGGATAAAATTCCAATAACAGCCTCCTGAAATTCAAGCTTATAGGGATAGCCCAAAATAAACTTAATCATAGTACAGTGAAAAGGAAAAACAATGAAGCTGTGAGATTGACATGTATATACTGCTATATTTAAAATAAATTGCCTTTCCATGAAAAAATAAATACATACATATATATTTTTTTAATATTTTGAACTGAAATTGTTCTGAAGAGAGGGAAAGGCTAGAGTTGGATCAGTCACAAAATCAGGTACTATCTTGTGGCTGAATCAGTAAGTCCCCAGATCCCTAAAGAGGTTCTTATGAGGAGTGGAAAATGACTGAGGGTAGATCCCATTCTGACCTGAGCAGGTGCTTGACCAGCAGAACCTTCCCTCTGAGCTGAGAAGAGAAAAGGAGACCAGAGCCCAGGAAGAGAAGAACAGGTGTGCAATTATTTGAGGCAAACTGTAGAAAGCGTGGACCACAAAAACTGAGGATACAGAGAGTAAGTTGTTTCCTGGTTCTGGCAAACAGACATGGAGATAGCCTGGGAGCTAAGGTAAAGGGTTGCATGAGATAAATTCAGTACCCCATAATTCATGATCAGAAGGCTTGTTATTTTTCATGAAGTGAAGTCGCTCAGTCATATCCAACTCTTTGTGACCCCATGGGCTGTAGCCTACCAGGCTCTTCTGCCCATGGGATTTTCCAGGCAAGAGTACTGGAGTGCGCTGCCATTTCCTTCTCCAGAGGATCTTCCCAACCCAGGGATTGAACCTGGGTCTCCTGCATTGTAGGCAGACATTTTTCATGAAGTTGGCTAATACAGTCCAAAGGCAAACAATGCAATACAAGATATGATTTAAGTTGTATTACTAACATATGAAAGGAGTTTTAGATTGTACTCTGATATGTGCCAAAATGCGTGGTTGCAAAATTGATTGTTATTGTGCTAAGTGAGAACAATCTTAATAAATATGCACATAACACCATGCTAACTTGTGGGTTTTATTGTTTTATAAACATATAAAGCTGTAACCACTGAAATCTGTAATGTGTAGGAGGGTGTCTACAGCATTTTTGTACTAAAAATATTTGAAACAACTGGGGATTTTAAAGTCTGGAACACTATTTAAAGGAGTAATTTCTGCTCATCTAAACATTTGTTGTATCCTGTGACTTTCTTTGAAACTCTTTTCACCATCTTGGGATATTTTACTAGTAGAAAAAAAATCTAATTTATTTTATCAAGATTCTGAAATGCATGTGTTTAAACATTTTTTTCTTTTTCTTTACAATGTAAAGATGCACTTGGTGAAATATATAGCTTACTGATAGAGTGGGCATAATGAAACTAACAAGAATTTCTCTAAACTCTTAATGAGTTTAAACACTGAGATGTTAAGATAAACAAAAAGCAAAACGTTTGAACCCGTGAGTACAGCCTAAGGAAAATAAATGCATTTGGTAAAAATTGCAGTTACCATAATCAATAATTGAAAGCAAACAATTCAAAGGAGTGAATGTGAGCATAGTTTAAATTAGGAAAAGACTGAAGAAAATGGAAGGGAAATCTTGAATGGTTCAGCTCTAGGTAAAATAACAGACATTTTCTATAGACCAGATAGACTTTTAATGGTGATTCTATTTTCATCTAAAGCCTCTGAGTTTAAAAAAAAAAAAAAAAACGCAGTGCACAAACATATGGAAGAAAGTAGGACTGGGCAATGGAGAGAAAACTGATATATCATTTCAGAAACTGAAAGCTGTACAATTCTCTGTATTTTTAGCAAAAAAGAAAATGTGTGTGCATACTTAGTTGCTGGTGTCTGACTCTTTGTGACCCCATAGACCCCATGTAGCCTGCCAGGCTCCTTTCCTGTATTCTTGCCATGAAATTTTTCAGGCAAGAATTCTGGAGTGGATCACCATATCCTACTCCAGGGTATCTTCCCAACCCACGGATCGAACCCATGTCTCTTGAGTCTCCTGAGTTGGCAGGTGGATTATTGACCACTATGCCACCTGGAAAGCCCCCCAAAATAAAATATATGTTTTTAATCATGAGTTTAAAATGTAGCTATTGTTTCACTAGTAAATTTGCATAAAACGCAGTTAACGACCAACTAAATCTAAAGTGTAGCATTCAGGACTTCCCTGGCAGTCCAGTGGTTAAGACTCTGTGCTTCCAGTGCAGGGTGTTCGGGTTCGATCCCTGGTCAAGGAACTAAGATCCCACATGCCGGGTGGTATGTGTGTGTATGGAAAAATTGTAAATTGATAATGTAAGGATCCAGTATCAATTTCCAGTGCAGCAGCAGAAAAACATGTTGATGACATTCAAGAATCTCGTGGCTCTAACATTCTCGGGTGATGTGCAAAGAAACACACCTTTTTCTCAGGCTATCTATGGCTTATTAGCCTTATTGGCCCCTTTGATATATGAGTTCTTAAAGAACTTTACATCTACTTTTGGAAAATTAAAAATTCACTTAGTCCTTTTATTTCTGTGATATCTCAGTATTCTCAAGTTCCTCTCTATTTTTTTGTAACCATGTTATTTACTTATACAGAGTTTGAAAGTACTCATTGCTTAGTAACTCATCATTTCAGGGAAACACATAAAATCACTTAGCTATGTAACTGAGTGACTGATTTATAAGACAATTATCATATAATCAGGAAGAAATGGTCCAGTAGGGTAAAAAGCATAGAATGACATATTTCATTACTGTTTCTTGCTCTTAACTTTATTGAGTTAATAAAATTCTTTCCTTCACTTTTCTCATGTTTCCCTACTTCCTTCTCATTTTTCTCCATTTACTTTTTTCTTTTTATTCAATACCATATAGTATGATATAATGAAAATGTGAGATTACTTTTAAAATGGAAAAAAGGAAAACTAAGAGGAAATTACTTTGCTGACTAAGGTCTGTCTAGTCAAGGCTATGGTTTTTCTTGTGGTCATCTATGGATGTGAGAGTTGGACTGTGAAGAAAGCTGAGCGCTGAAGAATTGATGCTTTTAAACTGTGGTGTTGGACAAGACTCTTGAGAGTCCCTTGGACTGCAAGGAGATCCAACCAGTCCATTCTGAAGGAGATCAGCCCTGGGATTTCTTTGGAAGGAATGATGCTAAAGCTGAAGCTCCAGTACTTTGGCCACCTCATGCGAAGAGTTGACTCATTGGAAAAGACTCTGATGCTGGGAGGGATTGGGGGCAGGAGGAGAAGGGGACGACAGAGGATGAGATGGCTGGATGGCATCACTGACTTGATGGACATGAGTCTGAGTGAACTCTGGGAGTTGGTGATGGACAGGGAGGCCTGGTGTGCTGCGATTCATGGGATCACAAAGAGTCGGACACGACTGAGCGACTGAACTGAACTGAAGAGAAAATTATATTAATGAATTTAATTTTAGTTATATCTTCTGTACATAGCTAGTTATACTAGTTATAGCTTTCTGTTATAGCATATTGGCTATAAAGACTGTAAAAGTTTACAGAAAACGTAAGGAAATGGGCAAAATTTTGGAATGTCTTAGGTTAGTTCTAGAGATGTATAAGCCTGCTAATTAATGAGACTTATATGACTTCTCTGGTGGCTCAGACAGTAAAAGCATCTGCCTACAGGTTCCATCCCTAGGTCAGGAAGATCCCCTGGAAAAGGAAATGTTAACCCACTCCAGTACTCTTGCCTGGAAAACCCCATGGATGGAAGAGCCTGATAGGCTACAGTCCATGGGGTCCCAAACGAGTCGGACATGACTGAGCGATTTCACTTTCACTTTCACAGGAAACTTATTGTAGAAAATATTTAAAGTAAGCAATTATGCATACTAAATGATATGTGGACAGATAAATGTGTCAGAACTCCTTGATTTGTTACAATGACAAAAGGAAATTAATGAACTAAATAAACGTATCTTGAACTACATAGTCCATGTCAGGCACTGGTCTAAGCATTGGATGTAAAGCAATGAGAAGAATGAAGTCCCTGTTCTCGTTAATTTTACATTCTTTTGGACCAGGATAAATATAACAATGAAGTTGATATCTCAATGAATCTCATGAATCCAAACTTATGTATTGACCTTTAAATAAATACCTGGCACACAATTGATGCTGTATGGGATTTTGTTAATGAAATGTATGTCATATTAATGG
This sequence comes from Redunca redunca, assembly GCA_006410935.1. Lineage (NCBI taxonomy): Eukaryota > Metazoa > Chordata > Mammalia > Artiodactyla > Bovidae > Redunca > Redunca redunca. The sequence continues at coordinate 135,214 of SJYQ01005990.1, read as the reverse complement.
CTAAGTGAGCCGTTTCAATTTTTCATTTTAGAACATTAGGTTTTCACCTGCTTAATTCTAGATTCCTACACTGTGAATTTAAAATAATCTTCCTATATGCCTCATGCGTGCAAGTGTGCTTAGTCACTTCAGTTGCGGCCGACTCTTTGCAACATTATGGACTGTAGTCCACCAGACTCCTCTGTCCCTGGGATTCTCCAGGCAAAAATACTGCAGTGGGTTGCCATGCCCTCCTCCAGGAACTTCCCCACCCAGGAATGGAACCCACCTCTCTTAACATCTCCTGCATTGGTAGGTGGGTTCTTTATGACTTGTGCAAACTGGGAAGCCCATATGCCTCATAGATACTTCTATAGGGACTTGTGTCCACCTCAGTGGTACAGTTTACAGTAAGTTAAATGTGGCTAACAGCAGAACTGCACGGGATTACAGAATTTCAAAAATCACTGCTTTGTCTGTGGTTTCCTCTTGTTAAAAATGCCAACTTTTGCTTGACTTCAGTTCAAAACCATACACATTTTTCAAATTTTCACATGACTTTTTTCTCAAATACTTCCTTCCTAATATGCCAATACTTTTTTAGTTGTTTTTTTTTAATTTTTGCACAGCATAATTTCAGAAATTATGGAACTGTCCAAATCTAGAACACATTCCCACTTTCTAAGGATCGGTTTTTTAATTATTTTATAAAGACATTTTTCTTTTCAGCCATGTAAAAGTATAACTTAAGGGTTTAGCAGAAATTAATAGGCTTTTAAACTATTAAGCCAGATTTTAAAATTTGGAAAACACAAATTACATCCTTGCCTGAAAATCTTTCCTAGAATTCTATGTTTAAATGATCCTTTTTCTAATCAGAAGTGATTATTGTCATATAGAAGAAGCATGGAATATTGGAGAAAAGTAAAACAACACATAATTCAGCTCTGGTTAAGCCTTCCTTTCTTGGTTTGGGAAATTTTGAGAATGATTTTTGGAGACTTGCCTAGAATTTTAGGGATGCCAATAAATGTTCTGTAAAATAGTAGGTGCTCCGTTTCATTCCTGTAGAAAACTTTTTAAATCTATACCAAAGCAGAGCAAACTCAAGGTCATTGCTGGACTTGGACCTCTTACAGAGTTATATCTTTCCACAGGGCTTAGGAAAGAGAACAGATTTTAAATAGAGTGTACAAAAGAAACCTGCATTCTTACTTAGATTCCCAAGTATCTCTTTGCACTTAAACTGCTTATCTGCAGAGCACAGTGTTTCATTTCAATGGAATATTTGACACATGGGCTCAATAGGTCTCCCACTCATATTTTACTTTAATTATGATGCTTACAATGTACAATCATTTCCTTTATTTATAAATAGCCTTTTTAAAGGAAATCAAAGTCCGACAAAGTTTAGATTGCAGTGCGTTTTTAGTATTAATGGTGACATCAAACATTTACTCTTTATGCTCTGTTAACACTTCAGTCACAAATTCTAGCCATAATGGCCATACATAACCTTCTTTTCCTGATGTGCTAACCTAAACTAAGGTTGACAAATCTAAAGAGAGCCTCCTTTTGGTTTAAGCTCTTGGGCCTACATTGTGTTTCTGTCATAGGAGTGATGGTAAGAGGGACTAATTAAAAGTCCAATGAATGTGCCAGGGTTAAAATCACAGACTCTGCTCATTAACAGTCGTTTACCTAAGGATATTTCCAGAGAATTCTTTCTATGTCTGAAAAGAACAAAAACTGAAGGGGGGAGGGAGGAATACGTTGAAAGAATCACTTATAAATATTTTATATTAGAAATGTGATTTTTCAAGAAAATACACAGATACCCTCAATGAAGGAATCCAAGTGTAAGTATATTTTCAAATCCTGCTTTTTTTGTTATGTGCGCATGTGTGTCTGTGTATACATCTGAGTGTGTGTGTGTGTGTGTGTGTGTGTGTTTTAAAGGGGGAATATCCTCTCTAAAGAGTAAAAAAAGAAATAGGAAAAAAATCAGAGCCATTTTGTTAATTGTCTTTTTCCTGCTGTTTCCATGGTAATAGTGGCTGCCAGACTTCTCTGCAGAGTGACAGTCCAACAATTCACACACTACACCCTTTCAAGCACAATGAATGGCCGTGAAAGAGGCCGAACAGGCACCATTCAGGAAACATGTGATATCTACTCAATGCACTACCTTTCATCCACATTTTCCAAATTGCAGTTAATTTAATTCTAAACAAATGGCTAAGGGGGACAAATGAGGATTAGAAGGAAAAGAACATCTTGAGCGCTAATGGGGATGGTTTGTGTGAAGAACAATATAGCACTTTCTTCTGTTGCCAAGAAGGCTGGATGTAAAGATGCACTTTCCCTCTTCATCTGAGGCCTTCGTAGAGACGCTATATCAACAATGAAAACCACGGCAAAAAAATTTCTTGGCAATATAGAGTTTATGTAGGTTTTGGCTTTCCATTTGGAAACACATTTGATACAGTATGAAGTAATTTCATTTACTAGAAAATAAAATATCACATCAGACTTTTTACTGACAATTAAGAGCTACTAGTTTTTGTAAGGTTATATTTTCCTCTATTTTTATCATCCTTTAATGTTTAGGAGATGAAAAGCAATGAATTCTAAAGTTCTTGTAACAAAATACAAGGAATTATCTTTATTCAGTCTACAGTTGCCTGTGATTTCTCTGTTTAAATGTCAGTAAAGTAGGCCACCATCATTTAAAAAACAAAACAGACCAAGAAAAGGTAAAATGATATCCCTGCAAGTGATTTCATGTTATTTGAATGGAAGAATCATGATAATCAAGAATTCTCTCTCATGTTCATTTAAGTCTTCTGATAAATGCCTCAGAAAACTTGGGATAATTCATTTTAGATACAGCATATATAAATCAATATTTCTAAAAAAAATAACTTAAGGTAGTATTTTTCAATCCATTGGTGGGCTTTATGTATTACAGTATCATGAACAATTTGGTTAGGGGTACACTAGTCAGATACCAATCTCAAAATTCCATATTCAATATCATAAATCCATCTCTAAGCACATTTATATTTCCCTTGTTATATTTAACTTTCTAAGAGATCATTCTTATTTATAGTTGCTGATCCAGGAAAAATAATCCAAATGAATTGGTTAATAATTCTTTGTCTCCATTATGACATGGTTCTGCTTGAAATATGAGCACATCCTTAAACTTATCTTCACCACTGTGATGATTACATAATACTCTTTTAATCCAAGTCAGTTATTTGAGAGGTACGACATTAATCTTCAGAGAATTTCTCTGATTTTTGACTCTACAGTAGTTCCAGAAGAACACACTTTTATTCATTCTGATTTGCCTGCTATCAAATAATCTATAAAGAAATGAGATCTATAATGACTTCAGTTTCTGAGTGGATTAGTCCTAGGGTTTAAGTATGAATTGCCCTAAATCTTTTCAGAAATTTAAAAGACACTAGGATCACAGTATTTCAGATGTTTGACAAAAGTCTTAAAATTCTTCCTTCTTTACTCATTTCTTCTACTTTTTTTTTTTTTTCTCTAGTGTTTAGGGCTCTTAGGGTTGACAACCTATAGCTGTTGAAATGCACCAGACACAAGGTCATTTTCCTGACATAGAGGGACTGGGGTCAGATGTTACCTTGTGAAAAAGTTGTGTTTGATGCAGAGATTCAGGTGGGGAGCCAGGACTCCTATTATTTCTGGAGTTTTGATATACTTGATGGAATCTTGATGGTTTTCTTGTAAAGAGAGAGAGAAATGGATACTTTTAGTGAAGAGTGACTTTCAGTGTCTAGAAGGCTGATACTATCATTTCAAGGCTGGGACTCAAAAGTAGCTGGTGCTGAGCAGGGGCCAAGGGCCCCCACCGTGGAGTGGGGGACAGACCAGCCTCTTCTGATGCTCCCACCATCCCCTCAGCATTACTTACTTGTTCTCAAGCTTGCATTCCTCTGAGACTCAGACATACCTTGGGGATTTCAACTGCTGGGAAAAGTGGAGAAAACCTGTCTTTTATCACTGCCAAGCCCACTCCTATGTGTTACTGTACATATTGGGGGAGAGTCATCACCATATTGTTTTTATTTATTTTTGGCTGCGCCAGGTCTTCATTGCTTCATGCAGGCTTTCCCTAGTTGCAGTGAGCAGCAGCTCCTATTCATTGCAGTGTGCAGGCTTCTCATAGCAGCGGCTTCTCTAGTTGTGGAGCACAGGTTCTAGGTCACACAGGCTCAGTGCTTGTGGCACACTGGCTTAGCTGCTCCCACAGCCTGTGGAATCATCCGGGACCAGTGACCCAACCTGTGTCCCCTGCACAGGCAGGCAGATTTTTATCCACTGTGCCACCAGGCAAGTCCTGCCCTATTATTTTTAAAATCCATACTTTTCAAAGAATCCTACTTTTTTGGTAATATTCCATATGGGGGTGGGGGGGAAGCCTGTTTTAAGTACTTAGAAGTAGCCTACAGAAGTGGACGCAAGTAAAAGACAGTTATTACAAAGATAGTGTGTCCATGCCTGAGCAAAGCACGCTGCCCACAGTGAGCATGAGAAGACAGGCTAATGATTCAGTTGTGCTTATCTAACTACACCCTGTCTACCTATAGGCCTTAGTATTATTTCTCAGGGCCCTTTCTCTTTAGGAAAGAAACATTTCCTGGACTGGGTTTCAAATTTAAATAAATAATGACATCATTTTGCACAAAATGAGGAAGAAAACAATAAGGCAGTGGCAGGCTGTCACACGCCTCACTCTTGTTTGCAGCGGTTCATTTTCTCCCAATAGAACAAGCCATCAAATTCTACTACAGATGGTACCAGTGTCTGAGGATCCTAGAGACCCACACGTGGATAGAGAGACTGAGGAAAGCCTTGAATGGTGTGTCACCCAGAGTGCACATTTGTCTAAATGCATTTCTTCTGAGGAGGTGGTCACAATTTTACCCAAATCTCAAAAGACAGCATTACCCAAGGGTGGGGGTGTCCCTGGCTGGCAGGGTATTAAACAGCATTGGTGCTAAAACCACTATGTGTTATTTCCTTAGCTTCATTTCCCAGAGGTCCCAAAAACACTCTCACCACAAAAGTGAACAAACCTCCACACAGTCCAGTAAGTTCCTTAAAAACAAAAACACATGGTGTTTGTCATGTATTTGTTTGAAAGGAGTGTCCATGACCTCTTTCTCACACTTGGTCCAAAGAAAGAGAACAGTCACTAGACTCAGAAGCTTCCACAAGTGCTGCTAATTCGCAAGTGATTTCAATGTTTTTATTAACACTGTTGAGCCACACAAAAGTGACACTGAGAATGAAGACACTGTGTCTTGTTTTACTTTGGGGCACAGATATGTGTCTTTAATCTTGTAGTGTCACTATTCTCAGAAATGGACGTTCTGGCATATTTAAGCCTTTATTTTGAAACTAATAATGAACAGCTGAAAATCTTCATCTTTAGAAAAGATGGAGAAAAACAGGAATGAATCACACAGTGTTGTCATTCTGGGCATATTAACTCCCTGTTACAGGGAAATATGGGTCCCTTGGACCATCTCAAAAGCTCCAGTAAACGCTGACCAAACAGCAGATGTCTGTGAACTTAACTTGTCATCTTAAAGACAGTATTTAATTATTTCCCTTCATTCCAGCAACAAATGGCTCTTTTCGCAGCAAAGGTCAGTGTTACTCAAATTCTTTCTACCAACAAAGTGCTGATATTCTTATTTTGTTTTAGAGGAAGATATCAATTACCATTAGCCTTGGTAGTCATACGTCTGTGCAAAAACAATAAGGATAGTGAGAATTCTTGATTTTTCTCTTATCTGGACATCCAGTTACTCAGATGATACTTTCAACAAACATGTGGAATGAAGAACTACAGACTCCAAATCTTCCCCCTTGGTGGCAAGTGGCTTTGAATATCTTTCTACAAAATGAAAAAAAAAAAAAACTGCAAGAAGGCAAAGTGGTTGTCTAAGGAGACTTTGCAAGTAGCTGAGGAAAGAAAAGAGGTAAAAGGTAAGGGGGAAAAGGGAAGATATACCCAACTGAATTCAAAGTCCCAACAAATAGCAAGATGAGATAAGAAGGCCTTCTTAGATGAATAATGCAAAGAAGTAGAAGGAAAAAATAGAACGGGAAAGAATAGAGATCTATTTAAGGAAACTGGAGATATCAAGGGAATATTTCATGCAAGGATGGGCACAATAAAGGACAGAAATGGTAAGGACATAAAAAAAAAGCAAAAGAGATTAAGAAGGGGTGGCAAGAATACATAGAAGAACTATACAAAAAAGATCTTCATGACCCAGATAATCACAATGCTGTGATCACACCTAAAGCCAGACATCCTGAAGTCAAGTGGGGCTTAGGAAACATCACTATGAACAAAGCTAGTGGAGGTGATGGAATTCCAGTTGAACTATTTCGAATCCTAAAAGATGATGCTGTTAAAGTGCCGCACTCAGTATGTCAGCAAATTTGGAAAACTCATCAGTGGTGACAGTTTTTATTCCAATCCCAAAGAAGGGCAGTGCCAAAGAATGTTCAAACAACCTACAATTGTGCTTATTTCAGATGCTAGTAAGATTATGCTCAAAATCCTTTAAGCTAGGCATCAACAGTATATGAACTGAGAACTTGCAGGTGTACAAGCTGGGTTTTGAAGAGGGAAAAGAACCAGAGATCAAATTGCCAACATTCGCTGTATCATGGAGAAAGCAAAGGAATTCCAGAAAAACACCTATTTCTGCTTCATTATCTATGCAAAAGCCTTTGACTATGTGGATCACAACAAACTGTGGAAAGTTCTTAAAGAGATGGGAGTACCAGACTACCTTATCTGTCCCCCAAGAAACCTGAATGTAGGTTAAGAAGCAACAGTTAGAACCAGACACAGACGACAGACTGGTTCAAAACTGATAAAGGAGTACGACAAGGCTATATATTATCACCCTGCTTATTTAACTTCTATGCAAAGTACATCAGGCAAAATGTCAGGCTGGATGAATCACAAGCTGGAATCAAGATTGCTGGGAGAAATATCAGCCTCAAATATGCAGATGATACCACTGAAATGGCTGAAACTGAAGAAGAACTAAAGAAACTCTTGATGAAAGTCAAAGAGGAGAGTGAAAAAGTTAACTTGAAATTCAATACTTTAAAAACTAAGATCATGGCATCAAGTCCCATCTTTCCATGGCAAATAGAAAGGGGGAAAAAAAGGAAATAGTGACAGGTTTTATTTTCTTGGGCTCCAGAATCACTGCAGATGGTGACTCTAGTCATGAAATTAAAATAATTTTGCTCCTTGGAAGGAAAACAATGACAAACCTAGACAGAGTATTAAAAAACAGAGATACCACTTTGCCAACAAAGATCTATATAGTCAAAGCTATGGCTTTCTAGTGGGCTTCCCAGGTGGCTCAGTGGTAAAGAATCCTCCTGCCAATGCAGAAAACACAGAAGACACAGGTTCAATTCCTGGGTTGGGAAGATTCCCTGGAGGACGAAATGGCAACTCACACCACTACTTTTGCCTAAAAAATCCCATGGACAGAGGAGCCTGGTGGGCTATAGTCCATGAGGTTGCAAAGAGTCGGACATGTCTAGTAACTGAATAACAACCTACAAAATAGTCTTTAAAATGACTGCTCCAATATTAATTTTGAATATTTTTTCTCATTTACCAATATTCTACTAGACAACTCTTAGTTATCTATAGATTTTCATTTTCTATGGGATTTGTTTTTCTCAGCTATTTAGCCATTCTGCCATTTTTAAAAGATAGAGTGAAACAAAAATCTGTTGGAGTTTCTCTATTGCAATAATGCTAGTGAAGAGCAAATTTGAAAAGTAGTCTAGGGAGAAAATTTCACATTATTAATTCACTTCATTAATGGTCTTATTCTATTTAAGACGCACGCAACATGAGTTTGCCCTTCCCTAAGCAAGGTTCTAAGCATCATGCTTACACGAACTCAGTTAATCTTCCTAATAATCCCTTGAGATGGATGCAGTTAGTAACCATATTTTACAGATAAGTAATAACTTATTTATAAGGTTTGAGAAACCTATATGCAGGTCAGGAAGCAACAGTTAGAACTGGACATGAAACAACAGACTGGTTCCAAATAGGAAAAGGAGTACATCAAGGCTGTATATTGTCACCCTGCTTATTTAACTTCTATGCAGAGTATATCATGAGAAACACTGGGCTGGAAGAAGCCCAAGCTGAAATCAAGATTGCTGGGAGAAATATCAGTAACCTCAGATATGCAGATGATACCACCCTTATGGCAGAAAGTGAAGAGGAACTAAAAAGCCTCTTGATGAAAGTGAANAAGTGTTTTCTTGAGGATATGGGTTTTTGTTTTTAATTTATTTTACAGAATTTTCTGCCATTACCTTTCAGATATTTTTTTCTGTCCCATTCTCTTTCTTTAGCTCCATTAACATGTATGCTACATCTTTTCACTGTGTCTCATTTCTCTTACATTTTTTCCATTTTTTTCTACCTTTTATGCTTTCTGAATCTTAGCCCACATATTTCTTCTGATCTGTCTTTGAATTTACCAGTCTCTTTCACTGTGTACAATCTCCTATTAAATACATATGCTGGGCTTTTCAGCTCAGTTTTTACATTTGAAAACTTCAAAGTTGTCTATGAGATTCTCCTTTTTACTTTTTAGTTTTCTGTACCTCCTACTTTGGCACTTGATTTCTTAAACATATTAATCATAGTTATTTTAAAGTCAGTGTGCAAGAAATCCTAACATCTGAATTTCCTGTGGGTCTATTTTAGGTTTGTTTGTATTATCTATTTCTTCCCTTGGTTTTAATAAATTGTGTGAAATTGTGCCTTGATATGATTAGAAATTTTATTGAACTCTACACATTGTCTATGAACAAATTATAATATGCTGATCTAAATAATGCTGTTTTATTCCATACAAGTTTCACCATCAGATCTGGTGAAGTTAAGAGTTAGGAGCAGATTAATTTAAGGTTAATGAGAGCTAAGCCACAGCAGGGCTTCTGAATTTGTGAGTTAAAGTATTTCTGATTCACCTCAGTTAGTTGCATATAGTCGTTTGAGAGGCCCCAGCTGTAGTCTGCTAGGAGACCTGGGTTTGATCCGTGGGTTGGGAAGATCCCCTGGAGGAGGGCATGGCAAACCAACCCAGTATTCTTGCCTGGAGAATCCCCATGGACAGAGGAGCCTGGAAGGTTACAGTCCACGGAGTCACAAAGGTCAGATATGACTAAGCTACCAAACACAGAACAGCACAGCTGTAGCCTGGGGTTTTAAAATGTTTCCCTCTCCATCTTGAGCTCTAGACTCCAATTTTTGTCTTCACAGCTCCATCTGATTTTTGAAAGCATTGCTGGCCTTCTGAGTCTTTCAGCAGTCTCATCAAAAATCAAAACTATCTCAGGGAGAAAAGCAACACAATGTAGGGCTCAATCTTCAAATTCAACTCCAACTCCAGCATCTTGTCCGCACAATCCACAGGTGTCCACAAGCTTGGTAACTCTTTGTTGTTCTCAAGTGTGTGCACACACACACACACACAAAGTATTCTGCATCTTGGCCTGCATTCTTAATAATAGTATGCATAATTTAATACTTGGCTGTGTCTGAATAATAGACAGTCAATACCCTATGAACAGAGAGGAAGACAAATTTATTTCTAAAGAACTTACTCATGTTTCAGGGGCTCTTTTAAGTACCTTACATATATTATCACATTGATTGGTAAAATCCCTAGGAAATTACATTTACAAATGAGAAAACTGAGTAGGGGGACATTAAGCAACTTGTCAAAATTTGTGTATCTTCAAATGGTAGTTCATTTCAGTTCATCAAATGGTAGAGTCCAGATTAAAACCCAGGCGCACATGAAGGAAAACATTATTATTTCATTGTCTCCTTTATATTAATATTCTCTATTCTTTATCTGTTTTTCTTTTTACTTCTTCCCTTTGCTTTCAGTCTCTTCCCTTTTCTTCCCTTTCCCTTTTTTTTCCTTTCTTTATTAAGTCTAAGAAAATATGATCCAAAGATACTCACAGCCTGGATTCTGACTAACCCAAGTACCATCACCGGTGATGGTGGACTTTATGATAACACTGGCTGTCCGGTGACTGGGGCAGGGGAGGCTGAGTCTGCTACCTCCCGAGGAACAGATGCAGCATCTCAGCTGTTGCCTCACGTGATCCCTGAGTGCCACACTTCTTCTCCCTCATCTCTTAGTCTCTCAATTTGCCACAGGTCTCTCCACTTCCCACCATCCTCTTTCCTCACACCTAAGTTAAGAACTACATCCACTTCCTAAATGTATCCATAACTTCAGTTTTTCCAGGCCCCAATCCATTCTCCAAACTATAGCTACATCGATCTTTCTAAAATGTAAAACTTTTGATGATGTCACCTACAACCCCAAAGCCTTCAGTTTACCTTCAGTTCAGTTCAGTCACTCAGTCGTGTCCGCTTCTTTGTGACCCCATGGACTGCAGCACGCCAGGCCTCCCTGTCCATCACCAACTCCCGGCGTTTACCCAAACTTGTGTCCACTGAGTCGGTGATGCCATCCAACCATCTCATCCTCTGTCATCTCCTTCTCCTCCTGTCTTCAGTCTTTCCCAGGATCAGGATCTTTTCCAATGAGTTAGCTCTTCACATCAGGTGGCCAAAGGATTGGAGTTTCAGCTTCAGCATCAGTCCTTCCAATGAACACTCAAGACTGATCTCCTTTGGGATGGACTGGTTGGATCTCCTTCCAGTCCAAGCGTCTCTCAAGAGTCTTTTCCAACACCACAGTTCAAAAGCATCAATTCTTTGGCTGTCAGCTTCCTTTATAGTCCAACTCTCACATCCATACATGACTACTGGAAAAACCGTAGCTTTGACTAGACAGACCTTTGTTGGCAAACTAATGTCTCTGCTTTTTAATAGTCTGTCTAGGTTGGTCATAACTTTCCTTCCAAAGAGTAAGCATTTTTTAATTTCATGGCTGCAGTCACCATCTGCAGTGATTTTGGAGCCCAAGAAAATAAAGTCTGTCACTGTTTCCCCATCTATTTGCCATGAAGTGACGGGACCGGATGCCATGATCTTAGTTTTCTGAATATTGAGTTTTAAGCCAACTTTTTCACTCTCCTCTTTCACTTTCATCAAGAGGCTCTTTAGTTCTTCTTCACTTTCTGCCATAAGGGTGGTGTCAATCTGCATATCTGAGGTTATTGATATTTCTCCCAGCAATCTTCACTTACCTTACATACCCTCAAAGTAGCCCTCAGCAGCTAACTGAAAGCACTTCATGGTCCAGCCTGTTCTCACTTATCAGTGGCTCTGCACATTTTTCATAGCTCTTTAACATGTCAAGTTCCCTTTTTATTAATTTTTCTCACATATTAATTTCTCTCTTTGAAATTGTCATGTAAAAACATGTTTTATCTTGCATACCTCCTCCATTTTTAATATCAACTTAGTCATGATCTCCTCCAAGATATTTCCAGTCACCAAAGGCAAGATTTCTACATGCTGCCATAGGTCTCTGTGGAGTTCATATTATCAACTCAATGGTCATGTTGCCCTAGAGTTTTCCAATTATTCAGTTGTATCCTAGTCACCATTGTACCTCACAGTCTGCATGACATAAGGGCCCTAGTTAAATGTCTAACTAAATAAATGAGTGATAAAAAGATAACACATGAAGTGTTAGTCGTTCAGTTGTGTCCGACTCTTTGCAACCCCATAGACTGTAGCCCACCAGGCTCCTCTGTCCATGGAATATTCCAGGCAAGAATACTGAAGTGGGTTGTCATGCCCTTCTCCAGGGGATCTTTCTGACCCAAGGATCAAACCCAGGTCTACTGCATTGTAAGAAGATTCTTTACCATTTGAGCCACTAGGGAAGCCCAAATTACCCATAGTGTAACCCAATTTATATTTAAGAAAACCTGAAGCACATACATGTGTGTTTAATACACATATACATACACATAAACAGACATACTAGCAAAATCATTAAAAGATACTGTAGCATTATTTTTTATTATAGTTATAATAAATATATATTCATAAATCATGTGTATAATTCAAACAGTCACATCAAAGATATTATCAGGACTTCCCAGGTGGTGCTAGTGGTAAAGAACTCGCCTGTCAGTGCAGGAGTCATAAGAGACACGGGTTCAATCCCTGGGTCGGGAAGATCCCCTGCAGGAGGAGATGGCAACCCTCTCCAGTATTCTTGCCTGGAGAATCCCATGGAGAGAGGAGCCTGGCAGGCTATGGTCCATAACGTCACAGAGAGTCGGACATGACTGAAGAGACTTAGCACATAAGTGCGACTCCCAGGCTTGTTACATCTGCATAGAACATTGTAGTGCCTGGAATTTCTGGTGCTTTTGCATATTGCCCTCTGGAGTGGCATTGTGCTGCTTGGATTTGAATCTTAATTTGACTTCATAAATTATACTCAACTATTACATACTTCCTTGGTAACTCAGACAGTAAAAAATCTGCCTGCAGTGTGGGAGACCTGGGTTCCATCCCTGGGTCAGGAAGATCCCCTGGAGAAGGGAATGGCAATCCACTCCAATATTCTTGCTTGGAGAATTCCATGGACAGACCATGGGGTCTCAGAGACAGACACGACTGAGTGACTTTAACTCATTCACTCACTCACTCATTACCTATTCAATCCCTATCATGTTGTTATTACTTGACTTGGTGCCATGGTAGAAAGGAATGATTTTATGAATGTTTTTGAGGTACCTACAAACTTCTGGAAAGAAAAAGTATTACTATATAGATAGCATTTTGAGTTTTTCTATATATACTTGATATATCTACCAAGAGATATATACTTGTTTGTAAAATATTGAGAGGCTGGACTTCATATATTTTGATGCCACTCCATTCTATTCCTCTCTCTGAACCAATCTCTTCTGCTCCACTGTATCTATTTTTGAAGCATAGACTCCTACACTTAGAAAACTCAAATAGCTTCAAGGGGCAAACTATTATTTGTCTGAATGTATCCTTCAGAATTACCACTAAGTGGTCACATTTTTCAGATCTGAACACCTCTAATAATGATAACTCAGTGCTTCTAAGATTCTACTGCTTTGTGCCATCTTCTCTGGTTTCTGATCACAATGTCAAGACTGAATTCAATCTCTCTTGCCCTGTTGACCAGACAATATCTAAAGATAAACGCTTTGTTGCTTCTGAATCCTTTTTATTGTTATTTTAAACTCCCTAATCAAATCTAGACAAGAATTAGCAGGGTTGGATTTTTATAAATACAAGTATATATAGCTTCATAATACATTTTTCCTTCTTAGATTCTGGCCTCTTTACTCATCAAAATCTTTTATACATATAAATATTCACCCAACACTGGCAATATATTAAAAAATAGATTCTGTTATTATCCCCACAGTACAGATGAAGAAATTGAGGAACCAAGAGGTGAGATGACAAGTGTGCAATGATGGAACTGAAATTTGATACCATAATATTTGGCTCAAGGGTCCATCCAAATGATACCGTGCTGTTCTTCTCTGTGATGCTGGGACTAGCTGTACACTGAAACTACAATCACAATGACAAGCATATAGATGATTACTTTTCTCTGTGATGGTCACAGTTTATCAGGGGATTTGTGCCTCAATAGCCACAGAGCTAGGGCAAACATTATCAAAAGATTCTTCGAGTAAGCTCTACTACACAACATACTACTGTCACCTAACTCTTTATTTTTAAAACTCTAATATAATTAGACTATGTTTTATAACTGCTTTTGCATTTTTCAACAAATTACTGAACCATTCAGTAATAGTCTTTATATTAAAACATAAAAATACATAGGCATGTTTTGAAATATAACTATATGTTAAATTATAAAAATCTATACTTAAATATANCAGTAATAGTCTTTATATTAAAACATAAAAATACATAGGCATGTTTTGAAATATAACTATATGTTAAATTATAAAAATCTATACTTAAATATAAAGTCATATTTCAATAAATAAACTAAGAAAAGTTTGGATGAAATGCCTAAATGTCTGTAATGAAATTGCTGCAGATTGCACTTGGAGACTATTACTTTTTAAGTCTATTAACTTGATAGAGTAGACAGGGGAAGCCAAATAATATACTTCCTACTTAGGTCCCAATGCTATCTGTTTTGAAAGAAATGAGAGGCAACTAGAAAATTTTGCGAAACTATTTAACAGTGAAAATTGTTGTTTTTTGGTTTTTGGTTTTGTTTTGTTTTTTCCTTTACTGTGATTCTTCTCCTTAAAAGCCAGTGGAGGAAGTTCAGAAATGGAACAAGAGATAATTGTGTCCTTGACAGAGGCAGAGTGACATCGTGTGGAGTGGAAAAGAACAGAGCCACCCCACAAGGCGGACCAGCTCTTCCCAGAAGAACATAGCCTGAAATAGGAGACTGATGGCTGACTTTTCAAGTTCAGTCATCTTATTTCCCTATATACACCTTAGAATTTTTCATGGAGAGTGTGGACATATTCAAGTAGGCTCACAGCAAAGAGAGTATATACAGTTAGACTGGAATATGTAACATTTTGAAAGAAATGTTTTATACTCTAAGAACAGAATAAAACTGACCATAAGACTTTCTGATCCATGTGCATCTGAGCAAAATGTATAAAGACCCTTCCCATTCCTCCTCCTTGCCCCCAACACACACACCGTATTCTATCCGTACTTGTATCTGGAAACTTCAGTAATCTAAGCGCATTTAAAATAAAGCTCACAGCTTAAATCATTACAACTTTTTTCTCAATTATATACTCTTCAGAAAAATTTACAACAGTGGATTATATACCAAGTCCACTTATATAAGTCAGTTGTTTCAACAAGGAGAAGCCAGGAAATCACTGGCAAGCACACATTTGAGATTGGATTTGGGGAAGAAATTTAACTTAAACAATTTTTTGAAGAAAAATGTGTTACAGTAGGAATTATGCATGTGTTTTTTTTTATTCAACAAATATTGATGGGGCATGTATTATGTTTTACGTGCTATGAGAAGTGTTGGAAACACCTCTGAAAAATAGAAATCCTTGCCCTTGACTTTCTGGCAGTATGATGAAAAGTCAGAAAAATTAATTGAGAAATGTTTAAAATATGCATTAAGTACCTTTTTTAGCATTTGTGGAGGAGATCAGAATATTTTTCTATAGATGTAATAATAAGGTAAATTATACCATTCTTTCACTATGAAATATCCAGAGAGCTTAAAACCCAAGTCATATTACACCTCTTTGTTTTTAATTAATTAATTTATTTATTTTTTGGAGGCTAATTACTTTACAATATTGTATTGGTTTGACCAATTGACATGAATCCACCACGGGTGTACATGTGTACACCTCTTACCTTAAGATGCTCCCATCACATTTACAACAGTTGGAATTCTTACTGGGTCTTCTGCACTCTCCCCAGTTGGACACTGCCAGCCCGAGCCAGTCTCTGCTGGCCCCTAGTCTTTACACAAACTCTGCTCTGCCTCAAAAGTTCCTCCTTCATTTCTGCCCTTCACACTCTTATACTTCAGAACTAAATGTGGCTAGTGATCCCATATCCTCACAAAGGATATTCCCTGACTCTCCAATCCGGTATTTCCCTCTAGACCCTATATATCACTTCACTCATTATGATTCTCTCCTTGATACTCCTTAGTCACTTCCATTTTTAACTTGTGTTTTTATTTTTTATGCATCTCCCCTAACAAGAATGGAAGCTTCAAGTGAGAGCTTTTTAGTTGTTAGCCATACAGCCCTGACAGTGGATGAGACGGTTGGATGGAATCACCAACTCAGTGGACGGATGGCATCACTGACACGATGGACATGAGTTTGAGTAAACTCCAGGAGTTGGTGATGGACAGGGAGGCCTGGAGTGCTGCAGTCCATGGGGTCACAAAGAATCAGACTCGATTGAGCGACTGAACTGAACTTGAACTGATACAGCACTATCATTTGGAATGAAGGTTGTCCACTCAAAGGCATTCAACAAGTATTAATGGAATGAATAATATTTTTGATCCTTGCTTATTTATTTACTTATTCTTTACACACAGTTTCTTC
Source organism: Redunca redunca (assembly GCA_006410935.1). Taxonomy (NCBI): domain Eukaryota; kingdom Metazoa; phylum Chordata; class Mammalia; order Artiodactyla; family Bovidae; genus Redunca; species Redunca redunca. Next base: position 119,086 of record SJYQ01005990.1, on the reverse strand, counting down.
CAAAGAAGAGACTTTGAGGCACTTTTTATTCTGTTGTTTTTCCCCTGTCTCTTTCCTCCCTTCCTTCTTGTTCTTTCGCTTTCTTTTTTCCTTCCTTCCTTCTTTCTTTCTTCTGTCCTTTCTTCCTATCTTCAATCTTTTCTTTCTTTCTTCCCCCATTTTCCTTCTTCTTTCTTTCTTTGCTTATTTCTTTTCCTTACAGAAATATGAAGATTTTGATACTTAGTATTTTTTTAAAAATGACAACTGAAAGCCAAATCAAATATCTTTGTAATAATCCAGTTCTGAAAAGGAGTATTTGGAAATGGTCTCTAAAATTACCATGATATGATACTGGATGCTGGAGGCGGGTGCACTGAGACGACCCAGAGGGATGGTATGGGGAGGGAGGAGGGAGGGGGGTTCAGGATGGAGAACACGTGTATACCTGTGGCAGATTCATGTTGATGTATCGCAAAACCAATACAATATTGTAAAGTAATTAACCTCCAATTAAAATAAATTTATATTTTTAAAAATAATAAATAAAATAAAATTACTATGATAAACTGCTGGAACAAATGGCAAAGTTAGCATATATATATATATATATCATATAAGGCTTACATGATTATATTTTTTTCTAGTAGGAGCAAAGAAACAGATGTTTTGTTTAGAACAATGCAAATGTACTAAACATTTTTAGAAGGTTTTCAGACGTTTAATAAAGAAAGAAGTTTGGGTTTATTCTGTGATCAGTAAGTAGTACTTACAGGGTGACACCTTTTAGCAAAATATAAGAAAAAATAAATTTTACAAATGAGAAAAACATGTGTGAAATTTAAATTGTCTGCTTATCCAGTGCCAACTCTGGTTAATTGGTGGTAGCTGCCTTGAGTACTGTGTATCTAAGGATTCTGAGGTCATGTTCGGGCTCTGGGGGTAGTTCAATGATTGAATAACAATGCCTATGTAAGCAGCTCCCTGAATTAAATTATTTCAGTTGAAATACTTAGAATGATTTCCATTTTCTTAGAGGATTTGGTTGTTACTAGGGCATTTCTCCAGGTGTTCTGTTTATAGAATACAGTAATTAAAAGTGTGCAGTTACTATAAATGCATTGAAGAATACTACACTTGGGGAATCTTTTAATCTGTGAAATTGCCTAGTTTTTCCTGTTTCAAATGGTCCTAGGCCTACAGGGAAGGATTGAGTTACACAGAGCGGATGGATGCATCCAGACTTTTTTGAGTTGCCATATAGGAGACTATTCAACTCTCTAGCCTTATTCTGAGAAAAGAACAGAGATTATAACATTAATACTGAACATACCTTTGCTCCTGTGTTCTACACACATATAACGAAATACCTTTTTGGCCAGCACACCACTTGAGCTTTATTCCAATGCTTAATTTCTGCACTTGTGCTTGAGAGATGTGTTGGCAAAAATTATCTCATGTGAATGTGGGTAAGTGGATAAAGGTATTCTGAAAAGAGTTGCCTTAAAATAGTTATAGAAAGAAAGTGAAAGTCAAGTCACTCAGTGTGTCTGACTCTTTGTGACCCGATGACTGTAGCCCACCAGGCTCCTCCATTCATTGGATTTTGCAGGCAAGAATACTGGAGTGGGTTGCCGTTTCCTTCTCCAGGGGATCTTCCTGACCCAGGGGTCAAACTCAGATCTCCTACACTGCAGGCAGACTCTTTATCCTCTGAGCTGCCAGACAAAGTTAGAATAAATAGCTAAGTAGTCTATAAATCTGAACATAATACTTGAAAGATAAGTTTGCATTTATTACAGGACGTAGCAATCAAGGCAATGTCTATTAAGTTAAAATTCATAAATATTATATAAAGAGGTAGAAAAATCTACATCTCAAATCTACATGGAATTTCACATTCAAAAGTATACATTTTAAAATAGTTTATGGATCCAGAAATTTTGAAAATGTATACACTGAACACTAGAAGTTATTGAATAGCTCTTCATTTCAGTTCAGTTCAGTTCAGTCGCTCAGTCGTGTCCGACTCTTTGCGACCCCATGAATCGCAGCACGCCAGGCCTCCCTGTCCATCACCATCTCCCGGAGTTCACTCAGACTCACATCCATTGAGTCAGAGAAGCCGCCTAGCCATCTCATTCTTTGTCGTCCCCTTTTTCCTCCCGCCCCCAATCCCTCCCAAAATCAAAGTCTTTTCCAATGAGTCAACTCTTCGCATGAGGTGGCCGAAGTACTGGAGTTTCAGCTTTAGTATCATTCCTTCCAAAGCAATCCCAAGGCTGATCTCCTTCAGAATGGACTGGTTGGATCTCCTTGCAGTCCAAGGGACTCTCAAGAGTCTTCTCCAACACCACAGTTCAAAAGCGTCAATTCTTCGGCGCTCAGCCTTCTGCACACTCCAACTTTCACATCCATACATGACCACTGGAAAAACCATAGCCTTGACTAGGCGGACCTTAGTCGGCAA
>SJYQ01005990.1:92548-113952 GCA_006410935.1 Redunca redunca | reverse complement strand
GTGGCCCCACAGGGCATGGCTTAGTTTCATTGAGTAGGCAAGGTTGTGGTCCTAGTGTGATTAGATTGACTAGATTTCTGTGAGTATGGTTTCAGTGTGTCTGCCCTCTGATGCCCTCTTGCAACACCTACCGTCTTACTTGGGTTTCTCTTACCTTAGGCTTGAGGTATCTCTTCACGGCTGCTCCAGCAAAGCACAGCCTCTGCTCCTTACCTTGGATGAGGGGTATCTCCTCACTGCCGCCCTTCCTGACCTTCAACATGGGATGGCTCCTCTAGGCCCTCCTGCGCCAGCACAACCACCACTCCTTGGATGTGGGGTTGCTCATACCAGCTGCTGCCACTGGTCTTGGGCGTGGGGTTGCTCCTAAATACTATAATTCAGTTCTGATACTTCTGTCCAATTCTGACACTTCCTTTTTCCCTTTGTGTTTAAAGAAGGAATAGGTGAGGGGGATGTAGCAGAGAGGTGAATGTAGAAAATGATGATGAAGAATTTAGTAAATATTACTTGCATACAAGAGGGCACTATGGAGCCTTTTACTTTAGCTACTTAATTCTTGGAATTTATTCCTAAAATTGGTAGATCCTCTAAAAAGAACTTTCATAGTTTCAAAACCAGTGTGAAATGAGACAGGTTCTGTCTCACCATCCCTGGAGCTTTTCATTAATGATTTTGGTGGCCTTTAGCTTTCAGTGAAGGCATTATCAATAGTTTGAAATCTGAGAAAAGATAACCCTAGACTTAGGCTTGTCTATATACCAGAGAGGAAATGATGAACTAAATGAACACTTGCAGTTTCTGTTTATTCAAAACAAATCCATTTGAAAAAAAAAAAAAAAGTGCATTAAGTCAACTTGAGTTGGACATGACTTGGTGACCAACCAACAACAAATTAATTATTCAATCTTTAATTTTAATATTTTGAAATTTTTCCAAAAATAATAGAATCCCAAGTAGTGGTTTCTAAAGAAAGTCTGAGTTATAAGATAGCTTTAAAAAGATAGTAACATTCAAGGATAATTGAACTGAGATTTAGAACATTTATATACACCTATTCTACAGCAATGAGAGCAATGATTTAATATTTGAAGTCTAATGATTCAGAGATTGGGAGGGCATAGATATCTGTAGACATTTCTAAATATTTGTAAATATAGACAACTTTAAAATCTTGCTCTTCAACTCATTCCTTAGACATAGGAAAAGTCACCTAGTTTTTTAAAGGACATCCCAATAACAAATTCCTGAATTTGAGTATTAGTATATTGTCTTCATTAATTAATGTGAGTGAGTGAATGTGAGTGAAAGTCATTCAGTCATGTCCGACTCTTTGTGACCCATGGACTCCATGGAATTCTCTAGGCCAGAGTACTGGAGTGGGTAGTCTTTTCTTTCTCCAGAGGATCTTCCCAACCGAGGGATGGAATCCAGGTCTCCCGCATTGCAGGTGGGTTCTTTACCAGCTGAGCCACAAGGGAAGCCTGAGAATATTGGAGTGGGCAGCCTAGCCTTTCTCCAGGGGGATCTTCCAGATGCAAGAATAAAACTGGTATCTCCTGCATTGCAGACAGGTTCTTTACCAACTGAGCTATCGGGGAAGTCCTCATTAATGTGTGAGCTTTAAGAAATCTGGAAGTTATGCCTAAATGCCTAATCCCCAAAATTAGACTCTTTTAACTATCCATTTGCAAGTCTGAATAAACTGAGTCAAATATGTATAGCTTAATACCCATCAGTAACATGGCACTTTATTCTCCAATAGATTTAAAACTTGAGCTCTTACTAAAAAGTATTTGACCTTCTCATCACAATAACACTTTTGGCATTTAAACTAAATATAATGGAGGCTAGTTATTTTGATGTACATGTATGGATTAATATTATTTCATTAATTTTACTAATTTAAAAGCATTAAAAAAAAAAGCATTGACTGGCTCTTTGCAAAGTATTATCCATAATTTTTTTGACAATTCAGGAAATACAATATTTTCAATTTTGAATTTATCAACAAAGGTCAATACAGAATATTTTTAAGTGAATGTCCAGTATTTTATCTTCTTTTTTAATTTAATCTTTATTTTACATGGGGGTATACTTAATTTACAATGTTGTGTTAGTTCCAAGCATACAGCAAAGTGATTCAGTTATACATGTACATATCTGGATTATTTTTCAGATTCTTTTCCCATTTGGTCATTACAGAATCTTGAATAGAATTGCCTGCGCTGTACAATTGGTTCTTGTTGGTTATCTATTTTCAGTTTTTGGTTACACATATTTAATATGTAGTAGTGTGTATATGTGGAGAAGGCAAGTGGCACCCCACTCCAGTACTCTTGCCTGGAAAATCCATTGACGGAAGAGCCTCGTAGTAAGCTGCAGTCCATGGGGTCGCTAAGAGTCGGACACCACTGAGCGACTTCACTTTCACTTTTCTCTTTCATGAATTGGAGAAGGAAATGGAAACCTACTCCAGTATTCTTGCCTGGAGAATCCCAGGGATGGGGGAGCCTGGTGGGCTGCCGTCTATGGGGTCGCACAGAGTCGGACACGACTGAAGCGACTTAGCAGCAGCAGCAGCAGCAGCAATGTGTATATGTGAATCCCAAAGTCCTTATTTATCCCTCCCCATCACCTTTCCCCTTTGGTAACCATAAGTTTGTTTTCTGTGTCTGTGAGTCTGTATCTGTTTTGTAAATCAGTTCATTTTTATCATTTTTTTAAATTGCACATAAATTGATATCATATGATACTTGTCCTTGTCTGACTTACTTCACTTTATGATAATTGCTAGGCCTTCCCATTTTGCTGCAAATGGCATTATTTTGTTCTTTTTGTGGCTGAGTAATATTCCATTGTATATATGTACCACATATATATATATGTCTTTGATGATCATTAGGTATAAACCATTTTTCTTCAAAAAATAAGACAGTGTCTGTCTGCTGTTTTCAGTTATATTTTCTCTGTTTATAGCAAAGACAATGAATTGCATTTTTCAGTCAATATTTTCTTCCTCAAGCACAGCTACTGTTATTTACTACATCAGGAAAATAATTTTTGAATTGCTATTTTTTCCAAAGTTTAAGAAGTTAGGAGGCATAGAAATTCTGACCCTTCAATATGGAACATTCATTTAAAGTTCTGTTAATTTTTGTTACAATTAAGACAAAACAGAATTGTCCCTGAGTTGGGAAGATCCCTGGAGCAGGAAATGGCAACCTACTCCAGGATTCTTGCCTGGGAAATCCCATGGACAGGGGAGCCTGGGTGGCTACAGTTCATAGGGTCTCAAAGAGTCAGATGTGAGTTAGTGACTAAACCACAACAACTACAATATTAATACCTCATGTTATGATAGGGGTTTGTGTTCAAGTGTATGCATTTTTCAAAACTCATCAAAGGGTACATTCAAGGTTTTTTTACTGTGTCCACTGGGGCGGAAAAAAATGTACAACCTAGAAGGAGAATTTTTTTTCATTTGGGGCTTTATCTGGGATTTCTTTGGAAGGAATGATGCTAAAGCTGAAACTCCAGTACTTTGGCCACCGCATGCAAAGAATTGACTCATTGGAAAAGACTGATGCTGGGAGGGATTGGGGGCAGGAGGAGAAGGGGACGACAGAGGATGAGATGGCTGGATGGCATCACTGACTCGATGGACGTGAGTCAGAGTGAACTGCGGGAGTTGGTGATGGATGGACAGGGAGGCCTGGCGTGCTGCAATTCATGGGGTCGCAAAAAGTCAGACACAACTGAGCGATTGAACTGAACTGAACTGATAACCTGGGATGGAAGCCTCTCAGATAGCTCTGAGGAACTGTTTCAAAGAGGCAGAGGGAGGAGTCAGTATATATATTACTTTTGACTACAGAAATACGTGTACTTGAGTTTACATCTTGGTAAAGTATTATCACCAAAAAATTCTGCTAATTTTTTATGTCTGCTAATCACAAAAATAATCAGATATCTCAAATTAATGTTTGTAGTGCTTTCTTATATATGGGAGGATGCAAGAGTCTGGGCTTACTGAAATTATTCCTTTGCTTATGCACCTTAACTATCTCGGGCCAGTGTCCTGTTTTTATCCATCCTGAATTCTCCTAAAGGCATACCCACTGGGAGGGTGGGANGGGGGGATGCAGCTGCAGCAGCTGATGGTTTGGTGGCCACAACATCCTCTGTTTTACAGAAATGGCAGAAGACATTTTTTTTGTCCATATTATTACCTCAAAGAACAAAATAAACTGCAAATAACTATGGAATTCTTCCTAATGATATTGTATGTTAAAGTATAACAATATCTCTGTAACTTATTCAAATCAAAATGCATTAAAAAGATGGGTTGATTGATGGGTGTAAAGTGTAATGATAAAACAAATATATTTTAATGTTATTGATTGCTCACTCTAAAATTGTTTGAGTATTTCTCTATTAATGTTATTTACAATAACACTTAATTTTTTAAATTACAACTAAAAGAAAAATTGAGTATTTTTATCTTCCTAAAAAAGTCTGCTTTCTTCTTGAAGATTATTTTTAAAGCTTTAAGGAGTATGTGATTAAATAGATCAAATCATTTAGCCAGTTCAAACCATTTGTATTGTTAAGCAGATCAGACTGTTAGTGAAACATACTTTGCATTACTAATTATTAAACAGTTTTTTTCTGTAGGAAGATAATGTAAAAATTAGTGTTTTTACATTTAATCTATCTATCTAGCTTTGACCTTGTAGACCAAAACTGAGTTAGCATTTTGGTTTCTTGCCCTTCCATTGACCCCAGTTTTCAGAAGTTTAGAAACTGACTGCAAGATTGGCTTTGGTGCCAAGACCAAGCCATCATTTTCAGTTTATTTTCGAGGTTATTGGCAAGAACTCATAACGTTCATTTCTTCGTCTTAGACGATAATGCCAAGGATGTCAGGACATAACGTCCCTCAGGCAATGTATCAGGAATATCTGAAAACATGTGCACAAGATGATGGCCTAAGGAGTCCAAAAACACTAAAGCAGGAACTCAGAAATAAATGAGAAGCAAGAAAAGTTTAGCTTTCAGGTATGAGCTACCATTCTGTTTCATTCATATTAAATTCTTTATGGATGGGTGGATTTTCTGGCCAGGGACTCAGTATGTCAATAAGCTGACTTGCTATCTTACTGTTTTTCTGTGTGAACATTTTAAAATAAAAGGAAAAAATTAAAATGTTAATCATTTGTAGATTCAGGTGGAAAAGGTAGGTAAGTAAGTTATTTCTTCTGATTCATTTTTCTTTTTTTCCTATTTTTTATGCATACATTTTTTCATATTCAGTTGATTAACACTTTATATGTCTTAAGATTATCTTTTTATGGTTACATCTCAATATACATCTCAAAACCTCTGGAAAATTTTGGGGGTTAAAATGATTTTGCCTTTGGTAACATTAAGGACTTGGATCTGGTTCTGAACTGTGTAGGAAACAGAAAACTAAGTCAGAAATAGCTGTCTATCCCTAAGAATTTACCCAGAACAATAAACCAAAGTGAAGACAAAAACTAGAGAGAAGACAATAGCAAAGGAATGAGTTCAATGGACCTATTCCTTCAATAAATATCAGTTTAGCACGTCTGACTAGCCAGCTCTGCATGAAGTGCTTTGCAGAGAAAGGCAGAAATCAAGATATAGTTTCTGTCTTTGAAGAACCAATAAACATGCTGTGAAAACTGAATAAACAATTCTTCATACTCAGGAATCATCCTAGGGTTGAGATAGATGCTTGTAAGTAATCAACAAGGAAGTCAATTGCACAAGCTCGTCTAGTAAGAATTTGTAAAATAATGAGTAGTAAAACCTAGGAGTGAAGAAGATGAGTGAAGATAGAGAAGATGGACCAGCAAAGACCACTGTCGAGGATGTTTAAGACTGATAGCCAGTATCTGTTAAGCACTTTATATCTGTTAAGAAATACTTAACCTGTGTCATCTTGTTTAATGCTAAACAATTACATAGAGTAGGTACTATAATTCTCTCCATTTTACAGGCAAAGCAACTGAGGCTATGGAGTTTAAGTAACTTCCCCAAGGTTATATAGTTAGTATGAGGTTGAACAAAGATTCAAAGATGCCTGCTCTGGTTTCACATCGCAAACTTATAGAGTCAATTGTTCCAGGTGCTCTAATGATGCTGCATTGGGATGGACTGGAAAACTGCTTTTGAATTTGACAGGAAGAGGACATACTGAGTTTACATAGTAGCATGAAAGAGAGCACAAATTGCAGTAATATAAATATATAGAACACATGATTTTAAAAAAAGGATTCTATGGTTATGACAATTATAACAAACAACAAGACACACAAAACACCTAATTCACAAAAACACCACAACAGTGAAGAGAATGTCACTTCCTAATATTCAGGTATTCTCTGAGAATGCTTAAGAATGATTAAGTGAAAAATAAAACTGGAGGGTCTTAGCAAGATAAGGCTATGCCTTCTCCACCGAAATTGGTTTAAGAAATCATATCTTTCTCATTATGTACGTTTGGTTAATTCAGGATAGTCTATTGCATGCATACCTGCTCAGTCTCTCAGTCGTGTCTGACTCATTGCGACACCATGGGCTGTAGCCCACCAGGCTCCTCTGTCTATGGAATTTTCCAGGCAAGAATATTGGAGTGGATTTCCATTTCCTTCTCCAGGGGATCTTCCTGACTCGGGGATCAAACCCACATCTCTTGCATTAGCAGGTGAATTCTTTTACCACTCCGCCACCTGGGAAGCTCCAGGATAGTCTATTGGGCAACAGTAATAAACTCTTAGTGGAAAATTTGTGCTTCTGTTCACACATCATTTCATTTGATTGGCCCAAAGTTCATCATTTCCTGTCTCTCCTGTCTTCCTCTTGATTTTTTTTTTATCCCAACTAGTATCATGCTTGGAGAGTCCCCAGTACTTAGACCACATATGGTGATTCATATCTCAAATGGTATATATCTTCTAATTGATATTTAGAGGAACAATAAAAAGCAAATGCATACAATATATACTAGTATCATTGTTCAATTATTTATTCATTTATTTTGACACTTGGTTATCGATTCTAAGGTATTTTGGCTAAAAGAAACTCTTTCATTTGTCTCCTATGTCCCTTTATCTTATGTTGATCAGTGTCTTTTGCTTATTTTTTTTAACACTTCTTATTTTCTGGCACTACATACTTAGGATTAGGGTTAAGACATAAAGAAGGCTGAGCGCCAAAGAATTGATACTTTCAAACTGTGGTGCTGGAGAAGACTCTTGAGAGTCTCTTCAGTTCAGTTCAGTTCAGTTCAGTCGCTCAGTCATGTCCAACTCTTTGCGACCCCATGAATCACAGCACGCCAGGCCTCCCTGTCCATCATTAGACTAACTTATTTCTGTACAAGAGTTGTAGCTAGAACAAGGCTGTGTAAGTTCTTGTCTATCAGTTCAGTTCAGTTCAGTTGCTCAGTCGTGTCCGACTCTTTGCGATCCCATGAACTGCAGCACGCCAGGCCTCCCTGTNCGTCCAAGGGGCTCTCAAGAGTCTTCTCCAACACCACAGTTCAAAAGCATCAATTCTTCGGCGCTCAGCCTTCTTCACAGTCCAACTCTCACATCCATACATGACCACTGGAAAAATCATAGCCTTGACTAGACGGACCTTAGTCGGCAGACAGAAAGGAAATCAAACCAGTCAATCCTAAAGGAAATCAACCCTGAATATTCACTGGAAGGACTGATGCTGAAGCTGAAGTTCCAATACTTTGGCCATCTGATGTGAAGAGCCAAATCATTGGAAAAGATCCTGATGCTAAGGAAGATTGAAGGCAGCAGGAGGAGACAACAGAGGATAAGATGGTTAAATGACATCACCAACTCAATGAATATGAGTTTGAGCAAACTCATGGTGATGGTGAAGGACAGGGGGGCCTGGTGTGCTGCAGTCCATGAAGTCACAAAGAGACGGACATGACTGAGCAACTGAACAACTACAACATAGTGGTCCAGGCTCACCTTGTATATTTTCTGCCTCACTCCTGGAATCATCCATTCCTCCAAGAAATCTTGGCTCTTTTGCACTCAGACAGCAAGATCTGGGTACTAGGCTTACTCATTCCTACAAGAGCATCATAACCTTCTCTGCTGATAGAGAAAAGAAAAAAAAAAAAAAATATATATATATATATACTAAGTTACGTATATAAATAAGTATATATATATTTCTGTAGTGATCATCTTCATCCAAATTAACCTGCACATGAGTTCATTCTGATATCTCCATTCCTATTATCCATGAATGATTCTGGCCTTCCCTCTTTGTGTATCTGTAACGTCCCACTCACTTTTTTGGCTTTATCAACTATAGTACACTGCTTATGTATAGTTACTTTTACTTTGATTTTTGAGACTCACTCATTTCCAAAATTAAATAACTGTCAGTAACTTTTTCCCACTTTTTTGAGTGAGGTTTTATCATACATTAATAGCACAGTTAGATTGCTTTGATAGATTGTTTTGTTACATTCTGCAGTCCCTCCTAAGATCCATTGAACTCCTAAATAATTTTTTAATTTGCATACATTGGCATTCATTAATTATGTCAATGGGTTTTGACAAATGCAAAATGTCAACAAAGCCACAGTTATAGAATAATGCTGAATACATTTACCCCCATAAAAATTCCCATGTGCTTTACCTATTCCATATCTTTTCTGCAGCTTAAATTTTCTTAAGTCTTTTAAATTAAATCTCCTTCTCCATAAAGAGGACAAAATATACCCCTTTATTTTGCCATATATAAATATATGGCTTTCATTATCTATTTTGTATTTACCTTCCAGATATATCCTTAGAGTCATATTCAAAGGCAACCAAACATTGTTCATTCCATGCAAATCAAACTATTTGTATTTCTTAGAATATATCACCTTGCTAATTAATTTACACTAAATAATTCTCTCTCTGTCAAAACTGTTCTTATAGACAAGAATGCCTGGAAAATCTCCATACATTCTTCAAAAATGATCTCAAATGTTATCACCATTAGGGGAAGAAACCTCCTTGATCACATAGAACAAATTATGTAAAATATCTTATGCTTTTCATTTTATAGCCATTTTATTATCCTTCTATATTGTTATATTTCTATTGTTTTGCCCCCCTCACTAGAATTTAATCACTTTGAAGGAAAATTGTATGTTATTCATCTCTATATGCCTGTCACGGTATCTACTGTTTAATAGTCACATTTAATAAATAATAAGTTGAATAGAAAAAGAAATGAACAAGAGAGTAGGAGATTGAATGAATCAGCCAAACATAATTATTTCTGATTTTGCCTTCCAGAATTTGAGCTTTTAGGAAGTTGAGGCCAGTCTAAGGCTAAAGTATTAAATCCCATCTTCTAAGGGGAATTCAGAAGGATCTGGAGTTTAACCACCTAAGGATCACCAGGTCCAGTTATGGAAGGCTGGGGCTGTAAACTTGATATAAACTGTGTTCCCTTAGAGTCACTGCACAGTTTCCTTATTGCATTCACTTACTAAGTTTGAAAAGGTGCTAAATATCCCCATATGGCTGCTTAACCTGACTTTTATAAGCATACAGGCATACATACACATCTCTAAGAATGATTCTGTGGACAAACGGTGAATTTGGATAATAATGCTGTGCTGTTACAACCCCTGCCATGGGAAACCTTTTATCCTTACTTGCACACTCTCAATACAAATTTGGTACAAATATCAACATATTAGGTAAAAATGTCACCATATTAGGTACAGATCTCACCACTGAAATGCCATATTCCATGGGCATTGAAACAAATCATTAAAAGCAATTTATATTCTTTGTAGTACATCACATGAACCCCCTCCATGTCACTTAGAGTCACTACCTAAAAATTCAGTGTGAAGTTCAAGTGCTATTTTAATGAAAGAAATCAAATATACCTGAGGAAAGAGTCCAACTCTCTTTACTTAAGTCCTCCAAGTAAAAGATCCAATCACACCAAATTAAACCAGATATTCCTATAGACCAAAGTAACACCTGCATGTGGAACAGGCTAGGTGTTTTTTAACTTCCCTGTGCTGAATTCAACAATTAGCCAGAAAACAGAATTGGAAAACAGCTTGGAAAACCCAGTCAAATAAAATGAACTGTTTAACTTAATGAGAGAATGATTAATTCTAGAGTCAACTCTTAGAAGACCAAGGTGCTTCATTTAGGGATAAATGAAAACCTTCCCCCATTACTTCTAATCATTACCCTTCTTAAATCAATCTAAGCATTTGCCATGAACTTCTTGAAAAGGAATAGAAGTTTTCATTTTCTTAAATGGAACTGATTAAAGGTAGAAATTTTAATAAACAGTAATGAAAAATTGTTTTCTTAGGAAAGCATCAAATCAGCTGATCTCACATCAAGAACTGAGCTTTGCCATGTTGGTTTGAATGAAACCCAGAACATACTCTTTGAAGTAAATTCTAGTATTGCTAATTTAACAGTAATCTGCAAGAGCACCAATATATAAATACAATCAGAAAGTGTTTATTGGCTGAGTACTCTTGTTCTGGGTGATAGAGGTGAATTACACTTAACTTACATGTGTTCTCAGTCAGAAAAACACCAGTTAGTAGTCACTGAGGAGTGAAAATGCCACAGACTCTGACCTAGAAGTTAGTCACTTAGAAAGAAAAGAGACCAGCTAGAGGGATCATGACCTTTGGCCTCAACAATGAGCCCATTGACTGGAATCAGAGCATACACAATTACCTCTAATAAAATAGTGTGGCATGAGCCTCTATAATAATCAAATATTACCAGAAGCAAACTTTATAGAGCTAGAATTTACTTATTTTTTATTTCAATTTGTATCCTTCTGCCTCCCTACTCCTAATAACATAAAATGAAATTATTTCTACTCGTTCTGTGAGTATGATTTGTTTTAAATCCAACAAGTGTGATAGGGGAGTGCAACCCGTCTGAATTAGACTTCAAAAATTCAGCTCTTCCTTGAACTAGGAATGAATTAAGAAAATGAATGTTATGAAACAAAATACCAACAAAGGCTCAGATTTTGAAAAGTTGGTGGAAAGGCGATGGTAAACTAGGGTTTAGGAAACAGTTATAACAATTTTGTTCAGTTCAGTTGTTCAGTTGTGTCCGACTCTTTGTGACCCCATGAATTGCAGCATGCCAGGCCTCCCTGTCCATCACCAACTCCCAGAGTTCACTCAGACTCACGTCCATCGAGTCAGTGATGCCATCCAGCCATCTTATCCTCTGTCATCCCCTTCTCCCCCTGCCCCCAGTCCCTCCCATCATCAAAGTCTTTTCCAGTGAGTCAACTCTTCGCATGAGGTGGCCAAAGTACTTGGGAATAAATAAATATCCTCATCATTTTTGAACTGCTAATCTCCTTGATCCTTTGGTAATAAAGGGTGAAATAATGTTTTACTATCTTTAGTTGATTAAGGCAGAGAATTTAGATGCGCTAAAAAAAATGTTATATTAAAATATCTCTATCAAAGAAATACAACAGACTCATTGGTTAAATGACTTTTTTCCCTTTAAAAGTAAACTAATTTTCATTCTCATTTTATGCACATGTGGAAGATAAGATTTTTGCAATTGCTCTAACACAAATACTGCTAACCTTTGTTACAATAACATTGCTCTTTTCTTTGGAATAAATGAAGCCTCAGAACCAGTGAACCATTTCCTGCTATGTGTTATTCTTACAGTTTCATTAGCTCCAGATCCACTGCCAGTTTGAAAGCTCCTATGCATAAAGCATTGCCAAGCTTGAAAGTATAATAAACCTTCTGTAATATTCTTGGAAACCAAAGACACTGAGCTCAGGGAGTGAAGCGTTTATATGTTTAAGTCAGGTACTGCAATTCTCCTAATCTCATGAGGTTCTAAATAACCACTGGCTGAATAAAGCTGTTTTCTGCTGACAATGAAATTTCACCCAAGTCTAGCAATATAAAATGAGAGACTCCAAACCAGAAGGCAGGGTTTGCCTTCACAGAAGAGTGTGAAAACTTGAGTGGTGTCATGAGTGTTTGAAAACAAACATTCATAGGCTATGGCCAGAAAGCACAAACTCAAGAGTTTTAGTAAATATATATAAGTATTCCAGCATATTTATATGAGACAGTAGTTTTTTTCAGGGATAAATCTATGCTTTTGTGGTTCCTTTTAGTCACTGAAAAGCATTTGATTTTCTGACATAACCTTCCAGTTTGAGTAAAGGAAATTAGAGAATATAGAAATGTTTATCCTTGGTTTTATAAGTGTCTGGCATCTATTAAAAATTTCCTTACTATTATAATTTGCATTCATTATGACTCACAAATAATTCTATTCACTAGTCAAGTATGATCCAGGTCTCAGACCTTAGGCCAGACACGCACGGAAAAACTGATCAAGCAAGCCTGAGTCCCTTTCTATTGCCAGTAAATATTAGGATTGAGGTTAAGGTCAAAGTTGAAGCCAAAAGGAGTGAAAATTTAGATGTCTTCAAGACCCTAAATCACTGTCTGATTCTTTTCCTGCCATTGCTGAGGCAGTAGTCAAAAAGGTACAAGCATACAGAATATTCTTCCAGAAAACCAGAAATAAAGAACATTCCAAATAATAGAGATCATCATAAGTCCTGAGAAAATTCTCCTTCTACAGAAATACTATGTTCCTTATTTCTTTTTTAAGACTGTCAAGGCAATTTCAGAAGTCTAGGAAAGCACAGACATGTTATTCGAATGACAGGATGCCTCACATATATGTTACTGGTCTTGGTTATATGTGTGGGGTTTTCATGGCTGAACTGACCTATGCCTGCCTCAGTTTCCTGTTCTGTACCAGAGATGTAAATCTGACATCCAGGGGTTTAGTGAAAGACTTAGCCTCTGTTCTCCTATTTTTGCAAAGTAGCCTCTAGCCCCATTTCCCAAATCCACGCTCCTTTCTGAGAACACCTGAAGTTTCCCTCTAGACACTGTGAACTGACCCCAAAGGATGGTCGAGATACTTGCCCTTCCACTGTGAGTCACGTCTGGTTTCCTCCTCTTACCATCTACATTCAAAGGTCTAAGTGAAAGCTGGTCATGAACCATCTGACAGTTAAAGGGAGTGGTAGCCTGTTGGAAGGTTGTTGTTTTTCCCCACCTCCATCATTCTTCCTTTCCCTTTTCTTGCTTTCCTCAAATGGCTTGGCTGCTGCAGCGTGAGACAAATAGTTGAGCTGTCTGCTCTCTGCATGAGGTGAGGTGAGGAGGGAGCAGTGACCGCCAGGCCCCAGATTGATGGTGTGTGGAAACCAGAGCCAGGGCAGCCGGCAGCCAAGTGCTTCTCCACGGGGATCCCACATAATACACTTTCCAGATTTCTGGGCCTCCATCCAGCCACTCACTTCTGTGCCTGCAACTCTCCCTTCACGAGAGAGGGATGGAGGGAGAGGGACAGAGGGAGAGGGATGGAGGCGAAGGCCTGTGTGTGCACTTGCTTACTTATTTACAACCTTAATAAATGTGTTTAACATATGTTACTTTAAGAACTGGCCAGGGAGAGGAAGGCAATCTGACTGTCTCTTTCCACAAAGCCTCCCCTCTCCCCCTTCTGGGGTAGATGATTAAAGTTAGATAAGGGCCAGTCTAAAAGGGTGATGTCTTCCAGAGCTGACAGCCACTGAGGTAGGCTCATGTGAACGCAGTAAAAACACCACTGATAACGTCTCCTCTACTGTCAGCCCAGTTGCCACAAGCAATTAGAATTCCTATGCTAGACCATCACCTCTGCGCATAACTGCTGTTGTCCGGAAACACAACGCTTCTGGAACATGCTTCACTTTGGTGCTCAAGAGGACCCTGCAGCTTGGAAAAGACTCACTTCCAATGCCATTAGGGGAACTAGATCATGTCCCTAGGAATTAACTGAGAATATCATCTTTTCTGGCATCACCAACATCCCCTCTCCAAAGTTCTACAAATCAAAGCTAAATTTGAAGCAGGCAAAATAAAAGTACAAGGCAAAGTAAAAGTCAATAAGAAGTGGTTGAGTGAATAGAGTCTTTTGAAAGCAAATTGCATTTGTGCTCACAGGTGAATTTAAGCTATCAGTATAATCAGAAGTATAGAGACATTACAAGCTCAAAACCATGTGTTTTAAAACAAAGTGTCCCTACAGTCTTCTGGCTCCAGGTCTCTGACTTATACATTTTTCTTGCCCTCTTCTGAGACATTATTAAAATAACACAGTAAATGAATTAAAATTATAAATACACAATAACAAAAAGAAAAAAAGGGATTCGTGGAGAAGATGAAAAGTAGATAACAAACGGAAATGATTAAACCAAAATAAAATGCAAAATCTATAACACAAAAGGTTGGGACTATATGGGCAAGGAAACATGTTTAATGAGACTTGCAGAGAATAAGAAGGTGGGGTGAAGACATAGTGAAAAATTAAAGGTTAATTAATTCCTTTAAAATATAAAGTATATCATAGATTTCCTATCAATTCCTGCCTCATCCCAACTGTTCAGTCCAGGAGTTTACCCTTAGGCAGCACATTGGAGAATTGTTCTCTATAAAAACTGACAATCTGGGGAACTAAGACACTTAAGATGGACACTGTCATCCTATAATATACCATTAATAATTATGGCATCTTTGAGAACCTCAAGCGTAAGGCCAGCTTCCCGCTAACTCA
Organism: Redunca redunca; assembly: GCA_006410935.1. Taxonomy (NCBI): domain Eukaryota; kingdom Metazoa; phylum Chordata; class Mammalia; order Artiodactyla; family Bovidae; genus Redunca; species Redunca redunca. The sequence continues at coordinate 99,232 of SJYQ01005990.1, read as the reverse complement.
TGCTAAAGCATTTTTTGACCATCTTCAGGTTTCATCCTCATCTCTCAATTTCAAATATAAAAGAACAAATGAAGATGATTAGATACTAGAAGAAAGCCCCCAGCATGAAAAATAAAGGCCCATAAAAATTTAGATAAAATTGAACTCAAAAGAGGCAGATATTCATGTAAACAAAAAGGACTTTGTAAAAATTCAATAAAACCCAACTCTACTTAGAAAAGTTTCAGTAAGTATTATGTTAAGGAAGAAAAGTCAACAATAAGAAGCAACCCAAAATAACTATAAGAAAAAAATGAGTCAGAATTTAAATATGATTTAAATTTAAATATGATTAATTAAACTAAAGTTAATTTTCAACAAAAATTCCATAGAACACTGAGAAAATAAGGTGAGGCCCTCTCCAAGAACTTAAGCTAAAGAATATAAAGTGTTAATCCAGAAAATTCAATATCTGACTTGCTAGATTTTAAGAAAAAAAATAGGGAAGAAACAATTTAAAAAATCATCAAAGAAATAATGGGAGAAATTTCCCCAAATCTGAAATAGAACAGATTATTTCAAATGTGTCTTCATATTTAAAGGAGCCTTTAACTGCCCATTTAGCAAGAATTTGTGAAAGACCTACACCTAGAAATATTAACAATTATTAAAGTACTGAATATATCAAAACAAGATTCTAAAGAGTTTCACAGAGGAAAACAAAGCAGCACATCTTCTAAAAGAAACAAGAATCAATCTTTGCATCTAATTTTTTCACAAATACAATATATCCTGAAAGATAGAAAACAGAATTTTGTAACAGATTGAAGGTCGGCTATATTTAAGAAACTGAAATTATATTTTCAACTAGAACATATGAATAAATATTTTTAATTGTATATTTTACCTTAAAAGCATCCTCCATGAGGAAGGTTTAAAAGATGTACATTAGCTATACAAGGCTGGAAACAAGAAAGAAAAAAATGTTGCATACAAGAAATGCTGGACTTACCTAAGAGTCCAATTTTTTAAAATTCTTAAGTCATGCAGAAGACCTACAATTAATCTTTCCAAATTTGATCTGGAAGCCAGTTGCTTCTAAGAAGAATGCTCTCAATGTAAGAGAGGAGCATAGTACAAAAGAAGGTTAGAATCTGGAAGAATTTGGAAGATTTTGGAAATAAATGTGGTATTGATTTTGTAGCTCAGTAAGAAAAATAAAAAGCAATCTCAAATTCCAGGAAAAACAAAAACATGTCCAAGAAAAATATGATCTCAATATGAAACAAAATAGAATGTGACAATATAAACAACTGATAGACAAAAATGAAAGGGAAATAATTATCTCTGATATTAGAAATACCAATTTTTATGTGTGGCATAAGGCTCATAACAGCAGAACTGAAGAGAAATGAGTAGCAACAGCACACTGCTTCACACTGGATGAAAGATATTTACCTGATTATCATTACGTAAACACAGTTTATTGGCTGTCAACTTTTAGAATCAGGATGAAGGACTTAATTTTAGTTATAGAACAGAAATAGGATGTGACAGGATTTGGAAGCAGAACTTGAATAGAGAGGTTATAGTCAGGAAATTAATGTTCTCATCTTAAAAAGCAGCAAATCAAAAGACACCATGGAATGTTAGGGAATTGAATTGTAAACGAGCAAAATTGTCCATAGTTATCCATGTGGTTACAGAGATATCCATTAAAGGAACTAAAAATCAGTGGCATAACAATAAAAATACAAGAGTAGAAGGAAAAGTAATTGAGGTGTTTGAATAAACAAAAGTCTTATCTGTTAGAACAGGAATATATAAACATCAATAAATAGTGATATTTTTGTAATTTGAAGACAATCATAAAATGCTGATAACAGAAATATTTCAAAGTAATTGTGTTGCCTATAAGAATCTGTTCTGTAATTAAGAGATTGTGAGAGATACTCTTTTCTCATCGTTTTTGTGTTATTCCATTTTTACACTACATGGCATAAATTCTGTTTTTAAAATATAATAAAATATAAATAGAACAGAAGTATACATGGATATGATAAAAAATGTTTAACTTCAACTTGACAAAATCTACTGACTTTATTTTCTGTCTTCCAACTCTCTCAACACATAACATCAAAAGTGTACGGAGTAATCAAACAAACCAGTATAGGAAATTGGACATTTAGCCATATTAACAATACAAATGTATTCAGCCACTTAATTTTTTTCTCTTGCCGACTTCATAGCTGTCAATCAGCAGTAGAAATCTCCCAACTATGCCAACATCTGCTTCCATATGATTGATTTTTTTTTTCATTTTTAATGACTCCCAAGGGAGGTAGAAGATTTTTTTTTTAATCACAATTCATTTCAATATTTTGATCATCTTATTAAGCACACATGCAAAAAAATCACAAAATCTATTTTATTTCTATCATACCTTCCCTATTCTTAAACTGTTTTGTCTCTTGAATAATACAGTACTATTTACCTTTACTTCTTCCATTCTAAAGAGTGTCAGTAAAAATCCATGTCCAATACTGCAGTGGAACTCAAATGTTTGTTGACAGGGGCTGGCATCATATCAATATATCAAGAAGGTAAATTATTAAATATACAATGACCTTCATGTTTTAAATCATTGCTTGTGTATTTATTCTCTGCTTTATTTGTTAACTGCATTCTAGATCACTTGGGCTTCTCTTGAAAATTTTATTTTTAATGCCCTTTAGCTAAGTCAAATTTATATTTCTGGAATGTAGTTCATTAATTCTAAAACACTGTCAATTTTCAGAAGTGTTTTTGACAAGTCCTTGTGTTATGAGAAATTGTCTAGGGGAAAGCTAAAAGAAAAAAAACCAGAAAACACATACTTGGAGTGGACTTTTTTATTACTTATTATGGTTAATAATTTCAAAGTTTTAACACTTTCTTCGAACAGGAAAGCATGATTTTATCTAGACTATGATTTTTAGTTGCTCTACTATTTATTAAAAATGAGAAAAGAGTATTCTAAGAGCTACTTGCTTTCTGTGTCAATTAAAAGAAAGCATTTTATTATCCTAGAGTAGACAAGATTAATTTTAAAATGTACTGAAATGCGAATATTATATTTATCTTCCTTTGGTAAATGACTTATTAATGGGAAATAAACCTATATCCTGAGTAGACTGAGAACCTGTCAGTTGTTTTCCTGCCTTGAATTTTGAAAGTTAATTATTTTTATTTCCCACTAGTTCTTTTTAAAACTGCTCTACTTTTTTTCCACAATCATTTTACTGAGTATGTTACACTTCATTTTAAAAGCCCTTGAGGGAAAAAATCTAATCTATAGGGATTATTTTAAATTTAGTACCTTATATTAATGGAAACTAAGAAACTGATTTGATTGAAAGGACGTGAGGACAAAGTATAAGAAGACAGACTTTCTTGTAATATATCTTGTTTAAATGATATTCAACCGCTGCCCCCTCCAACCTGGACTGTGTGTCAATAGACTTCCAAATAGCGTTCCCACTGCCGGTGTGTTTCCAAACATGACCCATCCACTTTATACTCCTACCCATCCACTTTACAGTTACTCATCTATTTCACAAAAACAATGATATCATACTTTTATGTAAAAATGTGCTTGCTCCCAATGATAATGGGACAAATTCCAATTTTCTTAGCAAAATAAACAAGACCCTATAGTGTCTGTTCCCAGCTGCCTCTCAGCTCATCGCCCTTTCCTTCACACCAGATTTCTCAAAAGACCTGTTCTTTCTCCTTGTTCTTACCCTACACTCGTTCCTCAGCACAAGACAATCTGCCTTTCAATTTTATTATTGTACTGAATGTCACCAGTGATATTTTTCCTTCCTAAGGTGCTTTCTTCAGCTGGTGCCTTTATTGACACAAACTTCTGCCTGCTATTTCCCTGTCTCCTTAGATGCTCCCTTGCTGTCTCCCTTAGGTTTATTCATTTGCAAGCAGCTATTTGAAAGAAAGCAGTTCCTCAAGGCTTAGGGCTCAGCCTTCTCCTCATCTTCTTCTCTGGTCTCTGATCTCTTCCTAGGTGACCATGAACAATGGCCACATGCATGGAGATGACTCATAAATTAACATCTACACACTAGGCCATTGCACTGGGCCCTGGACCCTATGAGTCAAACTGCCTACTTAACACATGACTTGAACGTCACAAAAGATCTTCAGATTCTACATGTCCAAAACCCAAACCATAAATTCATTCCAAAGCTTAGCCTATTTACTATATGTGGCTACTTGCTATCCTGTTTTGAGAAGCAAAATGTTTTAGAGCCAGGTTTGATACATTTCCCTCTTACCCTCTACTGCCTTGACCAGTAAATTAAGGATTTTGTTACCATTTGTAATCATCTATCCAGGGATTCTCAACCACAGGTCCCAAGTTCTGATACAAATTAAATGGGTCAAGACCACCATTTTTTAATGAAAAGGTATGTAGTAAACTAAAACTGGAAGAGATCAGCATTAGTTTTAAGTCACAAATATGTATTTTTATTATAGACTTACATGTGCATGCACAAACTGGGTCGAAATGTAAAAACCTATTTCTTAGTCTAGACCATGGTCAAAATTTTGTTTCCTCTTCTGCTTCCCACACCTCTATCCACCACCACCATTCTAATCCAAGCAGCCAACAGATCTTAGTACAGTGTCTGGTATACAAGCTACATTCCATTAATATTAATGAATAACTATCTTTTCAGTTTCACAGACTACTGGTCTCTTACACAAGCTGTGCTTAACCAGATTCAACTTCTCTCCATTCTGTAAATGTTTTTGTCATGAGTTGTTATGGGCCAAGGGTGGGGCAAGTGTGGGCTTTTATCTAACACATGGGAAATAAATTGTCCAAGGCAACACAGGTACTGATAGGCAAAAGACTGTGCTGAAAATGAGTGTTCTAGAGAAAGCAGCAGGGTAAGGTAATCAGAAGGACTGTTCTGCCTCGTGGCTACCGGTCTCAGGTTTTATGGTGATAAGGTTAGTTTCTGAGTTGTCTCTGGCCAATCATCTTGCTCGTGACCATATTTGGTGACTCAGGGTCCTTCCTGGCCCATGCATCTCTGAGTTAAGATGGTTTCCAGCATGAAGGTTTCTGGGAGGTTGGCAGGACATATTGTAGTCCCTCCTGAATTTCTCCAGTCAGTTTTGGTGGCAGCTTGTCCGTGGCGTGTTCTTTATCAGGACTTCCTCTTGTGAGACAAATCATGCCAGTATGCTTGGCCAGAGCAGGTGGCCTCAATCAATTGGTCCCTAAGAAACATACCATATCATACCATTTTCTCCATTTTATTTTTATTTACTTTTTTAAAGTGAAAGCAGATTTGTTCAGAGAAATACACTCCACAGACAGAGTGTAGGCCATCTCAGAAGAAGGGAGGCCCCCATACTATGTTATTAGTTTTTATGGGCTAAGTAATATCATAGGCTAAGGAGTGAAAGGATTATTCAACTATTTTGGGGAAAGGGAAAGAATTTCCAGGAACTGTCATAGCAGCTTTGTGTGTCATTTAGATGCTAGTGTATTACAATAAGCATATAATAAGGCTCAAGATCCACCGAAGTCAATCTTCTGATATCTTGGGCTGTTTCCTCCCTTTTAAGTGCCAGGTTCCCCTCATACATGACTGAAAATCTGAGTTGGTCCTGCTCGGCACTGCATCTGGTGAGTCATTCAATGTTGTTGTTATTTAGTTTCTCAGTATTGTCCAACACTTTGCGACCCCAAGGACCATAGCCCACCAGGGTCCTCTGTCTATGGAATTTCCCAGGAAAAACTGTTGGAGTGGGTTGCATTTCCTTCTCCAGAGGATCTTCCTGACCCAGAGACTGAATCCACGTCTCCTGCATTGGCAGGTGGCTTCTTTACCACTGAGCCAGCACTCAGTGGGTGAGCCAGCACTATTGGGTCACTCAATACCTAGCAGATAATACATGCTTCATACATAGACTTTGAATAGGTGTAAGAATGAATAAATATATGAATAAAATGGTGTTAGAAAATTGAAATATTTGAAAGGAGTCAAAACTATTTACTTGACAACACAATTAAACAGCTGGTGGTTTAAAAGTCAGTCTATTTTGTTTGAATTAAACCAGTTTGCTTCAGAATAGTTTGTAGGTCTCATTGTTATCTTCACCTAAAATTTAAAACTCATGCTTCTTTTGAAAAATCAAACAGAATTGCTAAATAACTCAATGGAAAATCTTAGAAATATACAAAATACTTGCTAGTGTGATTTTATAAGCTATTTTATGCCAAATTCTTAATATTTTTTGCTTTCTCAATACAATGAAATGTGTGTCTTATTTAAAAGCTTTTAGTTTTTCCATTAAAATATCTTATATTTCCATTTTACTTATTTTCTGCCTTTTAAAACCATTGCATTAACCTTCAAATTTTAATAAATTTCAGTGTTAAGGTTCAGAAAAATAATTTGAACCCTGGAAGCACATAGTATTCTAGACATTATGATTTTTCTACACAAAAGAAAGAATAACCTATCCCCAACAATTTTACTTTTAGCCTAGTTCTAAAGCAAATTTCCTGGATTGCAATGAGTAAAGGTTCAAAGACACAAGGCCAAGTTTGATGTCATCTAAACTTCATGAATTTAAGACTTTGAATTAAATTCAAATCTTCCCATAGCAAATTTTGCTTTTTTTTTTTTT
>SJYQ01005990.1:0-92540 GCA_006410935.1 Redunca redunca | reverse complement strand
ATGGATTTAAGAATTTATATTATATTGTATTGTATTATATATCATGTATTGACCATTGACTTCTTAAGAAGTGTACAAGAGACTGAGGAAGAGAAGAATCTACCTGTACAAAGTAACTTTGTACAAAGTTGGTAACATTGATAACTTGTCTGTTTTGTCTTTGCATCTGTTCTTGAATGCATAAAACAGTTGATTCTACCTTAAGTGAACAACAGTAATCCAGGAGCCTTTGTTCTTCAGTCACTAAGTCGTGTCCAACTCTTTGTGACCGCATAGACTGCAGCATGACAGGCTTCCCTGTCCTTCACTAACTCCCTGAGTTTTCTCAAACTCATGTCCATTGAGTAAGTGATACCATCCAACTATTTCGTCATCTGTTGTCCCCTTCTTCTTTTGCCTTCAATCTTCCCCAGCATCAGGGTCTTTTTCAATGAGTCAGTTCCTTGCATCAGGTAGCCAAAGTATTGGAGCTTCAACTTCAGCATCAGTCCTTCCAATGAATATTCAGGGTTGATTTCCTCTAGGATTGACTGGTTTGATCGCCTCGCTGCCCAAGGGATTCTCAAGAGTCTTCTCCAGCACCAGTTCTTCAACTCACTCTTCTTTATGCCTTAGGCTCTCTTTAAAACACGTAGACTTATGAACTCTTTGTTCAGCCTGCCTCAATTCAGCAATTTCATCAAACGTGTTTCCAACCTTGATGCTTGATCCATTTGTGTCTACATTCTGCTATATCTCAAGTGCCCTCAATTTTATTATTTGCTTTGATTTTGTTTTCAAAATCTAAATAAAATTCTGACTACTACACTCCCTTTTAAATTATCCAGTGGCTCCCTAAACCTTTCATGTTCATGTCCAAGTTTCTTACATATATGTAAAGTTTCTAACAATATGGCCCTAATTTGTTATTCCAGATTTTTTCTCTCACTATTCCTTGTCATATATTTTGTGTTCCTCTTTAACCCAAATCTTATTTATCTCCCAAAACAGTTTCACCTCTCTGCTTTTGCACATGGTCTTTGTGGAATGACCCCTCTTTTCCACAGGATGCATCCTGCTGAGTCCTCTCGGATCAGACATGATGTTGCCTTTTCTCTGGACCTTTATGCTTGTCTCCAGCAGCCAGGCTCAGTAGTTATGAGCCTGGAACAGAGTTCCTCTGTTCTCCACAGCACTTTGTTTGGGATCCTTTCTACCACTATCACTGCATTAGTATGGCATTCATTGGGTTGCATCACATTACAGTATTATATTAATGTATCTTTCTTTTTTCTGCTACAAATTCCTTGTGGGTAGAGAATTTTGTTTCTTCATTTTATATCTAAAATATTCTATTTCTTCTCATATAAAGAAGCAAAAAATATTTAGTGATTGAATGATGTGTGAGAGAACAAGAAGAAAAAGCTGGACTTGAAACTTACACAGGAATATATCTTATTTCTCACTATTTTTCATAACTTCTGCCTATATTTTATTGATGACCTGGGCCTTGAATTTACATGATTGTATAATACATGTCTGACATCTTGGGAGGCTTATAACAAATTGATTTTCTAATTATTTCTTTATATTGTTCTATTTGATCATTACAACTTAGCCTCTAAAATGGAGAAGAAAAGGAATTCCATCTATATGACACACAAATAAACAGGAGATAAATGGAATTTGTTAATAATGGGATTTGTTTATAATCGGTTACAAATAAGATAAGTTTTTACTCCCTGTGATAGTAGCAAAATGGAATAAGTTGTGTTCCTAGGGTTTACTTATAAATTAAACACAATATTACCACTTTATTTCCTTATCTCATCTCTTTAAGAAAAATGTGTTCCTTTAAAGTGATCTATCAGTTTAATTTTATATTGAAAGAAAAATAAAATTATTCTTAATGCAAATAAGGGTTTCTTTGTAATGGCAACTGTAAAAAAAAGGTTTCTTATTCACCACAGGGTGGGTCGCACAGACCTTTAATATAACAATGTCACTAAGAAGTCAAAAATACAGTAGTACAAAATCAGTAGAAAACAAAGTGTCCATCTTTTCTTTGTCTAACATGTTTGGGTATTAGTACTGAAAAAGCTCTATAACAAGTTGCAAATTATGTGTGAAATGAATCCACTCTGCTCAGCACATAAACAGAGTATAAAGTTACTTATGCAAATACAGTTTTGCTGTGTTAATTGCTATAGGATTCAGATGACATATGGCAGAAAGATGACCAAATTTAGGTAACTTATACACTGATGTCACACTGAATTCACTCCCTTCAGATGGCTCTGTGAGACAGGAATTGTTATTGCCAATTTTAAAGATGGGAAATCGAGGCCCAGAAAAACTAAACACCATGGCTAAGCTAGTAAAAGGCAACATCAGGATCACCCCTAAGCATGCTGTCCCTAGAGCCTGTCCTCTTCATCACTATCCCACCAGCTTCTGACCACCTCTATGCATTCTCACGATGCATAGGTCAGTGGAAGCAGTGGGTACTGACACATCATGATGGCTGCATTTATACCTATGGTATACTGACAAACTGGCTGTGGCAAATACCATGGTCATTAAATAAATGAATCCTGCTGGGACCTACTTTGGAACAGATAGCCCATATCTCCAGATAGCAGATCAAACAGCCCTGCCTCGCACCAACTCTTGGGACCTCTAAGGAGGTTGCTGTTGCTCTGGTGGGCCAACCCCTACACCCTACAAAGGGGATATTTCACATTCCACAGAATCTATATTATTTTTTCAAATCATCCCAAGTAACCCTCAAGCCCAGAATGACAATCTGTCCGTCTGCTCATACGTACCTTGAGACAAAAAGAATCTGACTTTGTACATATTGTTGAGATATTTTCTCCCCTCTCTAGCCCTCTTTGTAGCCAGTGAGCTAAGAGCACTGCCCAGAGCGCTCTCCTGCTTGTATTGTTCTTCCTAGGCAGTGCCTATCCTCACAGTCTTACCTAGAGTCTTCCCTCTTTCTGTCGTCCAATCATTTGTCCCAATAGTACAAAGAAAAAGAAAGACAGAAGTCTTGAAACCTGTCATATGCTAAGCAATTTCACATACTTTGAGGAATCCATATGTTGGGGAATTTTTATTAACTCAAACTATACATTAGGGGCAAAGTCAATTCAGAATTCAGGTTAAGCTAACCCCAAGGCCCATTTGCTTTCCACAATTCCATTAGAAATTATCATTTAAAGGAGGGCAATTTATGTAAAAATATGAACTAATTGTAGGTCACATTTATTTTTTCTATTAAAAATGAGAATCATGCCATTATGTTTAATAAGGAAAATGATATATTCCTTAGTTCAGTTCAGTTGTTCCGTCTTGTCCAACTCTTTGTGACCCCATGGACTGCAGCACCCCAGGCTTCCCTGTCCATCACCAACTCCTGGAGCTTGCCCAAACTCATGTTCATGGAGTCAGTGATGCCATCCAAACATCTCATCCTCTGATATCCTCTTCTCTTCCTGCCTTCACTTTTTTCCAGCATCAGGGTCTTTTGCCACAAGTCAGTTCTTCACATCAGGTGGCCAAACTATTGGAGTTTCAGCTTCAACATCAGTCCTTCCAATGAACACCCAGGGCTGATCTCCTTTAGGATAGGTACTGGTTGGATCTCCATGCAGTCCAAGGAACTCTCAAGAGTCTTCTTCAACACCACATCTCAAAAACATCAATCCTTCAGCGCTCGGCTTTCTTTATAGTCCAACTCTCACATCCACACATGACTACTGGAAAAACCATAGGACTAGATAGACCTTTGCTGACAAAGTAATGTCTCTGCTTTTTAATATGCTGTCCAGGTTGGTTATTTTTTCTTCCAAGGAGCAAGAGTCTTTTAATTTTATGGCTGCAGTCACCATCTGCAGTGATTTTGGCTGCTGCTGCTGCTGCTGCTGCTGAGTCGCTTCAATCGTGTCCGACTCTGTGCGACCCCATAGACGGCAGCCCACCAGGCTCCCCCATCCCTGGGATTCTCCAGGCAAGAACACTGGAGTGAGTTGCCATTTCCTTCTCCAGTGCATGAAAGTGAAAAGTGAAAGTGAAGTTGCTCAGTCCTGTCTGACTCTTAGCGAACCCATGGACTGCAGCCCACAGGCTCCTCTGTCCATGGGATTTTCCAGGCAAGAGTACTGGAGTGGGGTGCCATTGCCTTCTCTGCAGTGATTTTGGAGGCCCCCCAAAAAATAAAGTCTGTCACTGTTTCATTTCTCCATCTATTTGCCATGAAGTGATGGGACCAGAAGCCATGATCTTGGTTTTTTTAATGTTGAGTTTTAAGCCAGCTTTTTCACTCTCCACTTTCACTTTCATCAAGAGGCTGTTTAGTTCTTTTCCACTTTCTGCCATAAGGGTGGTGTCATCTGCGTATCTGAGGCTACTGATACTTCTCCTGGAAATCTTGATTGCAGCTTGTGCTTCATCCAGCCCAGCATTTCACATGATGTACTCTACATATAAGTTAAATAAGCAAAGTGACAATATACAGCCTTGATGTACTCCTTTCCTGATTTGGAACCAGTCTGTTGTTCCATGTCCATTTCTAACTATTGCTTCTTAACCTGCATTCAGATTTCTCAGGATGTAGCTAAGGTAGTCTGGTTTTCCCATTTCTTTAAGAATTTTCCACAGTTTGTTGTGATCCACATAATCAAAGGCTTTGGTGTAGTCAATAAAGCAAAAGTAAAGCTTTTCTGGAACTCTCTTGCTTCAGTTCGTATTTATTCTTTTATGAAATAAAATATTATGGATTAGGTAATTGGTACTGCTTTTTAGCTTGTAACGTAATAAATAGTTAAGATTATTTAATATATTACAACTCAAAATTTGTTTTCTTTTATTTCTCATTTTTCTCAGGATGTTTATAAAGCATCCTGTTCATTTTTGGAAGGGAATAAAGACCCTCAAAAAGAGATAATTCCTCCTGTGTTAAAGAAGATGAATTTGAAGTTACTTATTGAAGTTGAAACTGCAGAGCAGTGACTGAAGATAGGTAGTGGCATCCATTATCACACTCATCAAACAATGTGGCGTGTACCACCCTATTGGGTACAGCTATAAGGAGATGGAAAATGTAAGATACTTGTCTTTCACTGTAAAATTCCTTCCCTTTCTCTTGGCTATAGAACAACCTCTCTTTTGGAGCTCAACAGGGGAAAAGTAAACCCTAGAGCAGTCCAACACTGAAATTTTCTTGCTAAAATCTCTAGGGGACCCAAACAGCAGTCTGCTATGATAAGTTGGCTCCTAGGGCCCTGAAGTGCCAACGTAGTATGTGTGTCTGTGTTTATTCAGGCACTACATCGTGTCTGACTCTTTGCAACACCATGGACGGCAGCAAGCCAGGCTTCCCTGTCCTTCACTATCTCCTGGAGTTTGCTCATGTCCGTTGAGTCAGTGATACTATCTAATGCAGGTTTGTTGAACAGAGAAAACTTATTTGCCACCTCTTACAATGAACACCTTCCAAAACTCATGAACTTGAGTCTGTGGTTTAAGTTGATCAAGTAAACTCATTGACCAATGGACATGTATCATGCTTTCCTCCTACTATGCTAATTAGACAGTGAAATTCAAGTTAATATGCTAATGACCAACAAGAACTTAAGGTTTCATGGTGTTCAAATAATGTACACATTTATATAGGGACTGCTCTCAGTTCAGTTCAGTCACTCAGTCATGTCCGACTCTTTGAGACCCCATGAACTGCAGCATACCAGGCGCCCCTGTCCATCACCAACTCCCGGAGTTCACTCAAACTCTTGTCCATCAACTCAGTGATGCCATCCAGCCATCTCATCCTCTGTCTTCCCCTTCTCTTCCCACCCCCAACCTCTCCCAGCATCAGAGTCTTTTCCAAGGAGTCAACTCTTCGCATGAGGTGGCCAAAGTATTGGAGTTTCAGCTTTACTATCAGTCCTTCTAAAGAACACCCGGGACTGATCTCCTTTAGAAGGGACTGGTTGGATCTCCTTGCAGTCCAAGGGACTCTCAAGAGTCTTCTCCAACACCACAGTTCAAAAGCATCAATTCTTCAGTTCTCAGCTTTCTTCACAGTCCAACTCTCACATCCATACATGACCACTGGAAAAACCATAGCCTTGACTAGACTGACCTTTGTTGACAAAGTAATGTCTCTGCTTTTGAATATACTATCTAGGTTGGACATAACTTTTCTTCCAAGTAGTAAGTGTCTTTTAATTTCATGGCTGCAGTCACCATCTGCAGTGATTTGGGAGCCCCCCAAAATAAAGTCTGACACTGTTTCCACTGTTTCCCCATCTATTTCCCATGAGGTGATGGGACCAGATGTCATGATCTTCCTTTTCTGAATGTTGAGCTTTAAGCCAACTTTTTCGCTCTCCTCTTTCACTTTCATCAAGAGGATTTTTAGTTCCTCTTCACTTTCTGCCATAAGGGTGGTGTCATCTGCATATCTGAGGTTATTGCTATCTCTCCTGGCAATCTTGATTCCAGCTTGTGCTTCTTCCAGCCCAGCATTTCTCATGATGTACTCTGCATAGAAGTTAAATAAGCAGGGTGACAATATACAGCCTTGACATACTCCTTTTCCTGTTTGGAACCAGTCTGTTGTTCCATGTCCAGTTCTAACTGTTGCTTCCTGACCTGCATACAGGTTTCTCAAGAAGCAGGTCAGGTGGTCTGGTATTCCCATCTCTTTCAGAATTTTCCATAGTTTATTGTGATCCACAGTCAAAGGCCTTGGCATAGTCAATAAAGCAAAAACAGATGTTTTTCTGGAACTCTCTTGCTTTTTTTATGATCCAGCAGATGTTGGCAATTTGATCTCTGGTTCCTCTGCCTTTGGTTCAAAAAAACAAATAAATGTAGAGGTTGTGCAGGAGGCCAGGCTAAAGCTATCTTTGTCATTTTCAACTTTATATACATTTAATGCAAGAGCTCTTATTCTTACTCTTATTGTTACTATTCCTCATTTTCCCATTATCCTTCAATTTTTTAATTCATTTGATTCTGAGGGTTAGATTCATACACTTGACCAAAGCTGTTTACCAGTTTAGAAGTATAAATTTTTGATTATCATTTCTCTTTGCTTTGTAGGCAATTATTAGTAATTAACATCATTCCCTCAAGGAAAAACATAACTTTTTTAAAAGAATGCTTTGTACAGTTTTTAGTACAACTTCAACTAAATAAGCTATTTAATCATTGTAATCCAACCCAAAAATTTTTTTTCAAGAAAAATAACTAAAGGAAAAATGGAGGTAGATTACCCTTTGTAGCGATAAGGCATTTCTTCTGGGAACCTAAACATTTAAATTCAGTTAAATGTCGAAAAATTATGCATTATAGCCTGAAAATAAAAATCTACAGTACCACGAAAGTCATTATCCTTTATGTGCTGAACGTAAAATCTTGAAATTGGCTGTCATAGTTGCAACCTAAGTCATACATTCAAAATAGCCATGTAAGTTATAAATAGTCCCTCATAAAAATACATTTTTTAAGTGACCAGAAAATGAAAACCCAGATCTCTTTAATTCACCTCTATCCTTTTTCTCTTAATTTTATTAATGGCCCAAAGTAGGGATTAATGGAAAGTTTAGTATGGCTCCATGATGGCAAAAGACATTTGTTTTCTATGAAGTTAACTCATTTTCCAACAATAACAAAGCATTTTCCAATAGTGGAGTAGGAAAACAGAGGGGTTCTTTATATTCAGGCAGGATTTTTAGGTCTGTGCTCCTTTCAGATCTCACTGAAATTAATATTACCTGACAGCTTTAAGACTTGAGTGCTGATTAAGCTAGACAAGTTGTGGGAATAACAATGAGTTGTTCTTTATGGATAATTGGAACTGTGGTAACTTTTTCACTTGACATTCAACATAGCCCATTGGATGGAGAGTAACTGGAAATGGAATATTTGATCTCTTTGAAGAAAGTATAGTATTTTATTCATTTTTAAATGCTCAATACCTAACAAAATGTCTGGCACACAGTAAAAGCTAAAAATATTTGTATCATTCAGGACAAAATAAGTAAATGAACTAATAAATAGAATTCACTTTTCACAAAGGAAGGAAACATTATCCTCTTCATCTATCCAGATATCAAACATGGTTCTTGGCAATTTGTTATCTGATACCCAATATATGATCTACGTTAAAGTAGAGTAGTCTGCTTTGAGAATGGTGAATTCTGTGGTTAAAATGAATATAATTCCTATAAGGCACTATGCCACAAATAAAACAGAAAACAATGTGGAAAAATATTTTTCCCTGAATGTTTCCTGTGCCCATATTCTATTGTAAAACATGATTGATGACCAGTTTTGCTGAAGAACACTTAAAATAGAGGATTTGACAATTCAGCTTCTCATATTTCTTTACAACAGATGGCTGCCTTTCTTTTGGAGTACTATCATTTCTTCTTTGTAAGATGAAATGCAACAGAGAAAGAGAAGATTAGATTTCTCTTCTGATTTTTAGTTGTGCAAGATTAAAAAAAATTCAACACATAGGGAAAATTTGTTCAAAAAGAATAATAACGCTATGTTTCAGTTTAATTAGGGCTATACTCATTTGAGAATAGCAAGCAAATATTCTGCATTTATAACCAGCTTTGTACAAATCCAAATGACCTGGAGGCAAAGACTACATGAATTAATTACATTCCCTAAATATCCCAAATCTCAGTTTTGTCCAAAGGTTCAAATACCTCACAGAGCTGTCAAAAAGGCATAAGACATTGTAAATCTAAAATCATTTTTTGTTCAAATCATGAACTAGAAATACTAACTGGCACCAAAAAATACAATAAATGAATAAGAAAAGAAGGCAACAAAATAACTGTATTTTTTTATATGATCAACAAATAATTTAGCTACACACAAGTGTGAAGTTTATTTTCCAAAGGGTAATAATTTTAGCATTAAATTTTAATGGAAAGATAAATAGTTTGTTCATGCTTTAAACTATATCAAGAAAAGAGCAATATCCTTTGCATCAGCAAAGCTGAATAGGTTAACATTCAACCTACATAATTTCACATTGCCTTTTGATTTTTTAAAATATATATATATTTTGATAATGTTCTTCTAAATTCCTATTTTATGTATTTAGTCATGTCAGAAAATTGCTTATTTATTTTAATGTTTTTAATACACAATAACTTTAGTGAACATCCATTATCTCATAAAGATACAAAACTAAAGAAAAAATTGTTTTTCCTTGTGATGAGAACTCAGGAATTACTCTCTTAACAAATTTCATGTATAACAGAGAGCACAGTATTAGTTTATGTTGATCGTATTGTTACATTACAGTACATGCCTCATTCTTATTTATCTCATAACTGGAAATATTACCTTTTGACTGCCTTCAACCAACTCCCCCTCCCCAATCTTCTGCCTCTAGACAAATCTGATCTCTTTTCCTATGAGTTTATTTGTTTTGAAAATATAATTGACCTACAACATTATATTAGTTTCTATTACATTTAATATTTCTGTACAATTCAAAATGATCACCATGATAAGTCTAGTCACCATACACAACTACTACATAATTATTGACTGTATTCCTCCCGCTGCATATTTCACACTTGTAACATTTATTTTGCAGCTGGAAGTTTGTACCTCTTAATCTCCCTTACCTATTTCTCTCCCCTACAACTCTCCCCTCAGACAACCAGCCACCTGTTCTCTGTATCTATGACTATTTCACTTTTCTTATGCTTGTTTCTTTGTTTTGCTTTTTAGAGTCTACATGTAAGTGAAATCATACAGTATTTGTCTTTAAATGTCTCACTTATTTCACTTAGAATAAGTCACTCTGCTGCTGCTGCTGCTAAGTCGCTTCAGTCGTGTCCGACTCTGTGTGACCCCATAAACAGCAGCCCACCAGGATCCCCCATCCCTGGGATTCTCCAGTCAAGAACACTGGAATGGGTTGCCATTTCCTTCTCCAATGCATGAAAGTGAAGTCATTCAGTCGTGTCTGACTCTTAGCGACCCCATGGACTGCAGCCTACCAGGCCCCTCCGTCCATGGGATTTTCCAGGCAAGACTACTGGAGTGGGGTGCCATTGCCTTCTCCAATTTTTATGTCATATTATGTCGTATAAATATGTATCACATTTTCTTTATCTGTTCCATATCTTGGCTATTGTAAATAATGAAGCAGTGAACATGGGGGTGTATATATCTTTTCTGATTAGGGCTTTAATTTTCTTCAGATAAATACCCAGAAGTAGAATTGTTGTATCATATGGTAGTTTTATTTTTAATTTTTTGAGGAACCTCCATTCTGTTCTCCATAGTGACTACACAAACTTATATTCCTACCAACAGAGGACCAGAGTTCCTTTTTTCTCTACATCTTCACTGACACTTGTTATTTGTCATCTTTTTAAAAATAACCTTTCTAACACATGTGAGGTGATGTCTCATTACAGTTTTGATTTGCATTTCCCTGATGACTAGCGATGTGAGCTTCTTTCCTATGCCTGTAGACCATATGTATGCCTTCATTTTCTAAAATGCCTGAGGCTATAGCTGAAAAACCACCAAAAAAAAAAAAAATTCAAGAAGATACATGCACCCCAATATACACAGCAGCATTATTTACAATAACCAAGATATGAAAGCAAGCTAACTGTCAATAAACAGATGAGTGGCCGTAGAAGAAGACGTATGTGTGCGTGGGTCTGTGTGTGTGTGTGTATAAGACAATGGCCATAAAAATGAAATTTTGCCATTTGCACCAGCCTTGTTGGACCTGGAAGGTAATTTACTTGGCAAAATAAGTCAGAGAAAAGAAAATAGGTACTATATGTTATCATACATGTTAAACAAAAAAACAAATGAAAGAATATATAAAAACAGAAAAACATAGATGTAGAAAACAAACTAGCAGTTAGCAGTGGGAAGAGGTAAGGGGGAGGAGAACAAGAAAGATGCCAGAGAGCAATAGATACAAACTTCTATATATAAAATGCATAAGCCACAAAGATATATTGTACAGCACAGAGCAACGAGCATGAGCATACATACACACAGGGAATATAGCCAATATTTTATAATAACTTTANTTGTACAGCACAGAGCAACGAGCATGAGCATACATACACACAGGGAATATAGCCAATATTTTATAATAACTTTAAATGGAGTATAAACTATAAAAAATATTGAATTACTGTGTTGTATGCCTGAAACTAATATAATATTGCAAACCAACTATACTTCAGTAAAGGAAACCCAATCTACTTTAAATGTGAAAAAAAACTGGAAAAAAATCAGTAGAATTGTTACTCTGCAGTTCACATAATATTCTACTTAAAAATACTATAGATGCCACAAAAGAACTACTGTAACTCATCAATGAATTTGGTAAAGTTGCAGGACACAAAATTAATATACAAAAATCTGTTGCATTTCTATACCCTAACATCGAAATATCAACTTGCAACAGCAATTAATCGAAATAGATTTATACTTTTAACATCTCCTTGAGGTGACTATGATTCCTATAACTATAAAGGTCCTCTGTCAAATGATTAGAATAAAATATTTTGTCTGACACCAAAACCTGAATCGCTTCTCTTACTGTCAATTATAGGTGTTAAATAAACTGCTTTTCCTTTAGAATTAGTCTGGGAGTACATCAGACCACTATTTTTGAAGTGGGTAATAGTAAAAATGTCATTTTCTCACCTTTTTTGACCTCTCATGTTTGTGATCTGATCTTGGTATCATGCCTTGTGCATGAGACATCTTCATTAAATTTCTGTTGAACTACTTACAAAATATAATCCAAAGAAGCTTTTATGCTATGGATTATTTCACCATGAGCATATTTTTCTCTCTTCTCCATAGGATAAGACAGAAACTAATTCATATGCAGGTGATAAATATGTATTTTTCTGTTTAGAATGAAGGAGAAATTTTCTTCATCATTATCAAATGTTGCAAAAAAAAAATGGTAAAGTCTCCCTAAATGTTTTAAGAGAAAATTTTCAGTTAAATAGAAAATTTCATATCAGAATATTGTGATATATTTTTTAATTCCCTTTTCTGTTAAAAGAGAAGAGTCAAGAGGTCAAGAGAGAGTGAATATTTATTTTTTTAAATTCTTCTCTATACTGCAAACACATAGCAATGATACATAGAATATTTTAAAAGTAAATGACATAGAACAAGTATCACCTTGGATCAAAGGTAGAATGGTATTACACATAGAGAAGCCACATTAACTATTAATGTAGATGCATTAACTGTCAGCAGCTAATTAAAAACAAGTAAAGAATGTTAAAACTTCACATGCAAAGACATATGCACTCCACATGTTCATTACACTACCTACAATAGCTAAGATAGAGAAACACTCTAAGTATTCATTGATAAATTAATGAATAAAAATAATGTGCCATATATACATATATTTATGTATACATATGCATACATACACACACACTGGAATATTATTTTGTCATAAAAAGGATGAAATCTATCTTGTAATTTGCAACAACATGGATGGATCTTAAGAGGATTATGCTAAGTAAAATAAGACAAATACCATGTAACTGCAATTATATGTTCCCTGGTGGCTCAGAGGTTAAAGCACCTGCTTCCAATGTGGGAGACCCGGGTTCGATCCCTGGGTCGGGAAGACCCCTGGAGAAGGAAATGGTAACCTACTCCACTATTCTTGCCTGGAAAATCCCATGGACAGAGAAGCCTGGTAGTCTACACTCCATGGGGTCGCAAAGAGTCGGACACGACTGATCGACTTTAAAAAAAAAAAAAAAGATACAGAGAACAGATTAGTTGCTGGCACCAGAGGTAGGGGGTGGGAAGTGGATGAAATGGATGAAGGGAGTCAAAATGTACAAACTTCCTGTTGTAAAATAAATGCCATGAGGATACAATGGACAGCATGGTGACTATAGTTAACAATACGTATGTATGCATGCTTAGTCATTTCTGACTCTTTGCGACCCCATACTCCCAGGCTCTTCTGTCCATGGAATTTTCCAGGCAAGAATACTGGAGCAGGTTCCCATATCCTGCTCCAGGGGATCTTACTAACCCAGGGATTCAAAAATTCTGTAACTACGTGAGTTGATAGATATTAACTAGACTTACTGTGGGGATCATTTCACAATATACATAAAAGTCAAATTATTATGTTATACACCTGAAATTAATGTAATGTTGTATGTCAAAACCTCAGTTTTTAAAAGTGACCTTTATTTTAAAAGCTCTGAGTTTTGTTGTTCTTTTTATTGTTTTTCTGATCTTTATTTTATTTCTTCTATTATCTTTTGTATTTTCATCCTTCTGCCATGACTGGGCTTAATTGCTCTTCTTTTTCTAGTTCCTTGAAATATGAAGTTAGATCATTTCTTTGCAGTCTTTCTTTTCTCCTCTGCATATGTTTATTGCTATAAACTTTCCTCTTAGACTTGCATTGGTATATTGTGAATCCATTTTATTTCAGATTTTTTTAGTTTAATTTTTGACCCATTGGTTGTTCAGGAGTTTGTTGTTTAATTTCCACATATTCATGACTTTTCCAGTTTTCCTCTTGTTATTAAGTTCATGTTTTATACCATTATCATTAGAAAAAATACTAATTGGTTGGACTTCAGCTCTTAATTTTATGAAGACCTGTTCTTTGACATAGATATATGATCTATTCCTAGAAAATATACCATGTATCCTTGTAAAAGATTTTTATTTTTGCAGTTGTAGGTTAGAATGTTCCATGTATGTCTCTAGGTCCATTTGGTTAAAAAGTATAATTTAAATCAAAAGATTTCTTTATTCTTTATAATGTATCCATTGTTGAATTGGGATTTTAAAGTCTCCTTCTATGATTAAAGTATTGTCTAATTATTCCTTTAGAATTGTTTGTATTTGCTTAATATATTTAGGTGAGCTGCTATTGAGTGTATACATATTTACATTGTTTTTGAGTTAGATAATTAATCCACCACCCTATATTACAGTAATATAGTATTCTAAATTTGATTACAGTTCCTTTTACCAGTGTGTTGTATATTTTTTAATGTTTTTATGTTACTAATTAGCATCCATTCATTTATTCTTGAAGAATTTCTCCCAGTGGTTCTTGTAAGTCAGGTCTAGTGATAAAATTTTCTCACATTTTGTTTGTCTGGAAAAGTTGGACAGGTTTGCTGGGTAAAGTATTTGGTGTGCAGTTTTTTCTTTCAGCAGTTTGAATATAACAACCAAATCTCTCTTGGCCTACAAAGTTTCTGATTGTGATGAGTCATTGTGGGGACATATAAACTTCATGAATTTGGATGTTTAAATCTTTTGAGATATAGTAAGTTCTCAATCATTACTTCTTTAAATAAGCTTTCTGCCCCATTTTCTCTCTTTTCTTTTTCTGGATTCCAGTAGCATGTAGACTATTTCTTTTAAGCTATACTATAATTAGTGCCATTTTTCTCGCTTTTTCAGCCATTCTTTCTTTGTTTTCCTCGGACTAGATACTTTCAAATAACCTCTCTTTGACTTCACATTATACTGATGCTTTTTGCCTCATTTTTCACCTCATTCATTGTGTTCTCTAGCTTCAGAATTTGTTTCTTTCTTGTGATGTCCATCTCTCTATTAAACTATCACTTCATTTGTGTGTTTTTCTTCCGATTTCATTCACTTACATTTCTTTATTTCCTGTAGTTCACTGAGTTTCCTTAATTCAGCTTTTTTCTGATTTATCACAGATCTTGACTTCTTTGGGTTGCTTGCTGGAAACTTTTTGTGTTCCTTGGATGGTGTCATGTTCCTTAAAGGCTTGTATAGCTGTCTTCACATTTGAAGAAGGAGCCACCTACTCCAGTCATTACTGACAGCTTAGGTGAGAGAAATACTTTCTGTCAGTCCTTCAAAGATTTCTGAAGCTTTAACAAACTTTTTTACTGTGGATACACGTGCTCCACACTTCTTGTTCACTGTCTGGGGACAATTATCAACATTGAATGCCTTCTGTCAATACTGAAAATCCAGGCCAAGTAAAGACGGTCTTGCATTTACTGTCTCTATGGCAGTGATTAGTGCTTACATTTGTGTACCTTCTCCCAGTTCCACAGGCTTTGGTTTGTTTTTGTCATATGCTTACTAGCCACCCAAAGATCTTCATGGCCCAGATAACCATGATGGTGTGATCATTCACCTAACGCCAGACATCCTGGAATGCGAAGTCAAGTGGGCTTTAGGAAGCATCATTATGAACAAAGCTAGCAGAAGTGATGGAATTCCAGTTGAAGTATTTCAAATCTTAAAAGATGATGCTGTGAAAATACTACACTCTTTATGCCAGCAAATTTGGAAAACTCAGCAGTGGCCACAGCACTGGAAAAGGTCAGTTTTCATTCCAGTCCCAAAGAAAGGCAATGCCAAAAGAATGTTCAAACTACTGAACGACTGCACTCATCTCACACACTAGCAAAACAATCCTCAAAATTCTCCAAGCCAGGTTTCAACAGTACGTGAACCGTGAACTTCCAACTGTTCAAGCTGGATTTAGAAAAGGAGAGGAACCAGAGATCAAATTGCCAATGTCCCTTGGATCATCGAAAAAGCAAGAGAGTTCCAGAAAAACATCTATTTCTGCTTTATTGATTATGCCAAACCCTTTGACTGTGTAGATCACAACAAACTGTGGAAAATTCTTAAAGAGATAGGAATACCAAACCACCTTACCTGCCTCCTGAGAAATCTGTATGCACGTCAGGAAGCAACAGTTAGAATGGACATGGAACAATGGATTGGTTCCAAACTGGGAAAGGAGTACATCAAGGCTGTATATTGTCAACCTGCTTATTTAACTTATATGCAGAGTACATCATGCGAAATGCCAAGCTGGATAAAGCACAAGCTGGAATCAAGATTGTTGGGAAAATATCAATAACCTCAGGTATGCAGATGACACCACCCTTATGGCAGAAAGCGCAGAGGAACTAAAGAGCCTCTTGATGGAAGTGAAAGAGGAGAGTGAAATAGCTGGCTTAAAACTCAGCATTCAGAAAACAAACATCATGGTATCCAGTTCCATCTCTCCATGGCAAATAGATGGAGAAACAATGGAAACAGTGACAGATTTATTTTCTTGGGCTCCAAAATCACTGCAGATGGTGACAGCAGTCATAACATTAAAAGACTCTTGCTCCTTGGAAGAAAAGTTATGACCAACCTAGACAGCCTATTCAAAAGCAGAGACATTACTTTGCCGACAAAGGTCCATCTAATCAAAGCTATGATTTGACTTCCAGTAGTCACGTATGGATGTGAGAGTTGGACTATAAAAAAAGCTGAGCACTGAAGAATTGATGCTTTTGAACTGTGATGTTGGAAAAGACTCTTGAGAGTTCCTTGGACTGCAAGGAAGTTCAACAAGTCCATCCTAAAGGAAATTAGTCCTAAATATTCATTGGAAGGACTGACGCTGAAGCTGAAACTGCAATACTTTGACCACCTGATGGGAAGAACTAACTCTTTGGAAAAGCCCCTGATACTGAGAAAGATTGAAGGCAGGAGGAGAAGGGGATGACAGAGGATCAGATTGTTGGATGGCATCACCAACTCGATGGACATGAGTTTGAGCAAGCTTGGGAGTTGGTAATGGACAGGGAAGCCTGGGGGTGCTGCAGTCCATGGGGTCACAAAGAGTTGAACATGACTGAGTGACTGAACTGAACTGAACTGAACTAGCCACCCACAACCATTTACAGTTACCTCCCTTGTGTCCTACACAAGGAACTGGCCAAGGTGTGGGGATCTGTGTGGGTGAGGTATGTGGGTACTAATAGTGCCCTCGGGCCACTGTAAGAGATCCACAGACAGGGTATTCCAGGACCTCATAGGAGGCCTTTCTTATGGTGTCCATGAGAAGACGAGTAGGGTCCTCATATTGATCATATTCTTTAAGAGCCCTGGCTGTAGACTTCTCAGCCATCCATACCCTCCAGTTTTACAGCTCAACTAAGTATTCTAAATGAATTGAGAAAGAACTGGAGTTCATTGTCAGCCTCCAACAGAGATGAGGGAGACAGACACTCACTCACAAAACCTAACTTTCCCATGTGGAAGAAAACTCATGCCAAGAACTTCTTGGCACTGAGCTGTGCTGCCCTGGAGGAGGGCTGACACCATTAATTTAAAACTGTTCTTCTTTCCCTTGTCAATGCATCCAATCTCTGAGGGGTTTTTTGCTCCAACTCTGTGCTAGTACATCATCACAAAAATCTTGGGCTTCCAAAATGTCACCCTCATTCAATGGTGATTAACAACATTGGTGTTCTTCAGGAGAAAGACTGTAGAAAACCCCTATTTTGACATTTTTGTTGTTGTTGTTGACACTCCAGACCAAGAAGTTTAAAAAGAACAAAAAAAACCTCAGAAAAATTAAATCAATAATTATTATTAAAAAATTAAAATCAAAATGGATTAACTGCATTAAAGATTAGATTTGAAGATGGAGTTAGAGAATAAGAGAAATAAATTTGAAAAAGTTAGCTAGGATAAAGCACTGTATAATAAAAAAAAAATAAAGTACACTGGACATTTAAAGACATAAAAGACGATGAGATTATCTACTATAAGTCAAATTGGAGTTGCCAAAGAAGAGAATGGAGAGATTGTGGGAGAAATATATAAAAGAAAAAATATTTAAGAGCTTAAATCAGGCAGGAATAACAATGGGAAATAAAAATGTGGACGTTCTGGAGAAAAATTGCAGAACACTAAACATGGCAACCCACTCTAGTATTCTTGCCTGGAAAATCCCATGGACAGAGGAACCTGGTAGGCTACAGTCCATGGGGTCACAAAGAGTCGGACATGACTGAGTGACATTTACTAAACATAGGGAAAACTTAAAAGTTACCAGAGACAAGCTTAAGCTAAATAAAAGGAATTTAAACTAAATGACTATATTTTCTTAACAATAATGGTGGAGAAAAAGAATACAATGGAATAATTAATTTAAAGAGCTGAGATCTTAAAATATCAGTTCAGTTCAGTTCATTCGCTCAGTCGTATCTGACTCTTTGCGACCCCATGAATCGCAGCACGCCAGGCCTCCCTGTCCATCACCAACTCCCAGAGTTCACTCAAACTCACGTCCATCGAGTCAGTGATGCCATCCAGCCATCTCATCCTCTGTTGTCCCCTTTTCCTCCTGCCCCCAATCCCTCCCAGTATCAGAGTCTTTTCCAATGAGTCAGCTCTTCGCATGAGGTGGCCAAAGTACTGGAGTTTCAAAAGAACCCAGATAAAAATCATAAAAATGAAGAATACAATAATAAAGATGAAAGGTACTGAAGATTTTCAATAATAGACTTGGCTGTAAATAGAATAAAGAGCCAGTGAACTTAAAGGCTGGTCACTTGAAAATATCAAATCAGAAGAGCAAAAAGAAAAATGAATGAAAAGGTATGAAGAAAGCTTATAGGACTTATAGGACTCCACCAAAAAAAAAAAAGTAAATATAAGCACTATGAGAATCCCAGGAAGAAAATAGAGAAATGGAAAGAAAGTAAATTTAAAACAAAAATGGTTAAAAAACTTCCCAAACCTGGAGAGAGAAATGGGAACACAGATTCATGCTCTTCATAGAAACTTTTAAAGTTTGAACCAATGAATCACAACAGTATTTTTTAATCTGTTTCCCCTGGAATAATGGAAATAAAAACAAAAGCAAATGGGACTTAAACTTCAAAACTTTTGCACAGTCAATGAAACCATAAACAAAATGAAAATACAACTTACAGAATGGGAGAAGATGTTTACAAACAATGCTACCAACAAGAGGTTAATTTTCAGAGTATAAGTACAGCTCATATAGATTAATATCAAAAAAAAGCAACCCAATCAAAAAATGGACAGAAGACCTAAATAAACATTTCTCATGTGCCAAAGACATGAAAAGTTATTCAGAATCAGTAACTGTTAGAAAAATGCAAATCAAAACTATAATGAGGTATCACCTCACAGAATGGCCATCATTAAAATATCTACAAATAATAAATGCTGGACAGGGTGTGGAGAAAAAGGAACCCTCCTACCCTGTTGGTGGGAATGTAAATTGGTGCAGCCACTATGGAGAAAACATGGAGGTTCCTCAAAAAAATAAAAATAAAAAATTAGTTATTATATGATCCTGCAATCCCACCCTGGGCATATATCTAGAGAAAACTCTAAATTTACAAAGATACATGTACCCCAGTGTTCATAGCAGCACCATTTACAATAGCCAAATCATAGAGGCAACCGAAATGTCGGGTGAATGGATAAAGATGCAGTACGTATATACAATGGAGTATAACTCAGCCGTTAAAGGAACGAAATAATGCCATATGTAGCAATATGGATGGACCTAGTGATTTTCATATTAAGTGAAGTAAGCCAGACACACACAAATATGTAATATCACTTACATATGGAATCTTAAAAACTGATATTAATGAACTTGTTTACAAAACAGACATAGACTCACAGACATAGAAAACAAACTTATGGTTACCAAAGTAGTTAGAAAGGAGTGAGGGAGTTAAATTAGGAATTTGGTATTATCATGTACATAGTACTATATATAACATAGATAAACATCAAGGACCTATGATATGCCACAGAGAACTACATGCAATATCTTATAATAACTTGTAATGGAAAAGAATCTGAAAAACAATAGATGTATATGAATAACAGAATCACTCTGTTGTACATCTTTAACACTGCATTGTAAATTACCTATACTTCAGTAATCAAATTTTTTTTAAGTAACCTGCAAAAATGACAGTTCCATATGTATCTAATTTCTTTGGATTGACTGTCTTTTAGCACTTCTATGTAGATGAGTCAGTTACCTAGGTTTTCTTTTGGGAAGTACCTGATTGTTGTATTGCAAGGGGCAAATAAGAGTAACTGAAAAGAATTTGTGTACTCAGAAAGCACTAGAGACAAACCACATAGCTGTTTAGATTGTGGTAGATTGTCAAAGGGAAAACGGTAGGAGCTGCTTGTCAGGCTCCCAGTGAGAGAGAAACATAGGAAGTTTCACAGGATGAGAGCAACAATATTGCCCATATTGAGACTAGAAAAGTACTAAGAAGGACCACAGACTTGCATCTCTGTTTTACCCCCTCAGACCCTTCAGCTCCTGTGCAGCATCATGACACTTTCACCTGTGCTGTCAATTGGCAAGAGTACACAGCGCAGGATAAAGAGGGCTAAACGCACCCGCAGTGGCTCCCTGGGTGAACAGTGCATACACTCACTTCTTACTGGATGTGTCTTGCTGGAATCAAAGTCACAGGATTAATATTTCATCACATCAGGGCCAGAAGTGTTTTGCATCCTCCAGGCATGTCTAGTAGCATATCTCAGGCATCTGGGCTGGCCTCAGAGTCTTTTCAATGGGAT
Source organism: Redunca redunca (assembly GCA_006410935.1). Lineage (NCBI taxonomy): Eukaryota > Metazoa > Chordata > Mammalia > Artiodactyla > Bovidae > Redunca > Redunca redunca. The sequence goes on along the minus strand of SJYQ01005990.1, from coordinate 72,095 downwards.
TTCAAAGCATCCTCACATGTGAGAGAAGCAGACAGTTCTACACAGGGTTTGTTTATTTATTTATTTTAAAGTTTTATTGTAGTATAGTTGCTTTACAATGTTGTGTTAGTTTCTGTGATACAGCAAAGTGAACCAGCTATATGTATGTGTTTATATGTATATCTCCCCTCTTCTCTGGAGTTCCTTCCCATTTAGGTCACCACAGAGCACTGAGTAGAGTTCCCTTTGCTGCACAGTAGGCTCTCACTAGCTATCATTTTCTATGTAGTATCAATAGCGTATATATGTCAACCCTAGTCTCCCAATTCACCCCACATCCTTCCTTGTCCCCTTAGTATCCATACATTTGTTCTCTACATCTGTGTCTCTATTTCTGCTTTGCAAATAAGTTCATCTATACCAATTTTTTTCAGATTCCACATATATGCATTAATATATGGTATTTGTTCTTCTCTTTCTGACTTACTTCACTCTACACAAGTTTCAAAATAAAGGATCTTGTAAACATTAATCTTGCCTCAACTCATTTACCTGAAACAAAGAAATTCTATCCTTTGTTTTTTAATTCTGTCAGTTATTTTTCGTTTAACTGTTGCTATCACCAGGTCCTATTCTACCCTCTATCGCTTTTCCTATAAAGTGGGCAACACACCATGATGAATACTCACATACTAAAAATGATTTTAATCAGAAGTATTTAATTACTATTTTCCATAATGAGTAAGATGAGTGGAAAGGATGATAGAAAAGAAAGGACTGGGAAGAAAAGGTGAAGACTTAGAGCTTCTCGTCTGCAGATGTGCCTCCATTCTCGCTTTTATCCCTCTGAGTATAGGAGTGTGTGTGTGTGTGTGTGTGTGTGTGTGTGTGTGTGAGAAAGAGAGAGAGAGAGTGAAAGGATATTGTGAGAGTGTCTGAGTTTTTTTTCAGCAGAACTGGCTTTGGAATCTTCAGTTTACTTTAGGAACCCAGTGTTTTCTTTTTAACTTTTTATTTTGCAGTGGAGTATAGCTCCAAAATCACTGCAGATGGTGACTGCAGCCATGACATTAAAAGACGCTTGCCCCTTGGAAGAAAAGCTATGACAAACTTAGACTGCACATTAAAAAGCAGAGACAATACTTTGCCAACAAAGGCCTGTCTAGTCAAAGCTATTGTTTTTCCAGTAGTCATGTATGGATATGACAGTTGGACCATAAAGAAAGCTGAGTGCTAAAGAACGGATGCTTTTGAACTGTGGTGTTGGAGAAGATTCTTGAGAGTCCCTTGGACTGCAAGGAGATACAACCAATCCATCCCAAAGGAGATCAGTCCTGGGTGTTCATTGGAAGGACTGATGCTGAAGCTGAAACTCCAATACTCTGGCCACCTGACGTGAAGAACAGACTCATTAGAAAAGACCCTGATTCTGGGAAAGACTGAAGGCAGAAGGAGAAGGGGATGACAGAGAATGAGATGGTTGGATGGCAACACCAACTCGATGGACATGAGTTTGAGCAAGCTCCAGGAGTTGGTGATGGACAGGAAACCCTGACATGCTGCAGTCCACGGGTTCGCAGAGTCGGACATGACTGAGTGACTGAACTGATGACTGATGATAGCTGATTAATAATGTTATGATAGTTTCAGGTGATCAACAAAGGGACTCAGCTATACATACATACACATGTATCCATTCTCCTCCAACTCCTCTCTCCTCCAGACTACCACATAACATTAAGCAGAGTTCCCTGTGCTACACAGTAGGCTCTGGGAACCCAGTGACTTTAGCAGTGCCAGCCTGGTTCTGAGTGAGGGGTCTAACAGGGCCAGCAGCTGTGCTATGGTGCCCTGCTGCAGCTATTGAATGGACTGTGCTCCCACGGGTTCTACTTGTGGGGTGCTTCCTGTGTAAGTTCTGGTAAACTTCTGGTAAACTTGCCCCAGAAAAAGCATTCCAGGAAAATACAGCATGACTAATGATTCACCAGTTACTGATCACTTAAATGCACATACATGTACATATGTGAGTGTTTTGTCTGTATGTTTTCAAGCTTTTTTATAACATTTAAATGTGGAACAATTTAAATTAAGTATGTCCAATGGACTTCAGTAATCAGTAATAGCAATAAAAAGAGGAACAAGAATAACAACTAATATTCATTCCAGGGCTTTCATTTTGCCAGGCATTATTCTTTATGTTAAGGGTACTAATCACTGACCCCTCACAATCTTGCAAGTAAGGTTTTACTAGTATCCTATTTTATGGATGACAAAACTGAGGTAAGATTTAACTATAAACTACCTTTGTGAAAACACATATCTAATATTCTTAGAAACAGGCTATTATTTGAAATAGTAAAAATACTTTTACCTTTAAAATATATTTACACATTTCAACTCAATAGAAAATTGGTGCAAAACACTATGCTGAGCTCTCCATGATTTAATACACTTAGAAAATGTGTACTCCTGAGGAACTGTAACCTGGTAGTACTCAATCTTGTGTTCAGAATGGATTTTGAGAAGATAGATGTCTCCATGCAGAAAATAAGCTCCATTTTACTAGCCCAAGACAACTTTTGGACTATACGTAAATGCAGGTGGCTAGCATTTGCATGAATATACTTACATCTGCTTTAATTGCTTGTCCTCAGCCATATATAGAATTGAAATGGTTTCCCTCCAATTCTTTGTGCTGTGGTAATATCTGAGTTTATCATCTTTATAGTTAGGAGTTTCTCCCAGTTTGTTTGACATCCCAAGGAACACTGTCTTGACAGCGTCTGGTTCATCCTCCATAGGGGAGCTCATTAGAACAGTGCAGACACATAGAGCACACCAAAGAAAAAAAGGCAAAGCTGTAATGGGAATAACAGTGGTTTGGATAATCCAATTTCCTGTCTTCTGGGGGAAAAAAAAATTCAATCTCATAGATAGAGTATCTTTCCCCAAAGTAATTCTTGGATGTTAGACAAGTTTATTCACTAAAAAAGATGACTGTGAGCACAGAAATGCCATTTAAAACCTACAATGGAAGCCAGGGAAAAGAAACAATCCAGTTTATTTTCAAGGCCATGATTAATTCCTATGGAATCTGTATGCAACATTTGTATAACAATGTAATTTAAAGGCTAATGTATGATACTGCATTTTGAACTGAGAGGGTAACTGCTTGCTTTTTATTCAGTATTCTGCACAATGATTTTCCTGAGGTTAAATACTGTGTTACATATTTTACTTTTTACTCTCAAAAAATCTTTATTTTTACAAAGAGTTTTTAATAGAATTATAATGGTGAGAAATCAGTGTCAACATATTGAAGGACTGATTATAAAAGAGAATATTCACTGTGAATTTGCCTAGGTATTTATAAGAAAATTCAATGACAAAGATTTCATCATGAATTCAACTCAATTTGAGGAATGTGTCCTGAATGTTTACTCTGTGACACGTAGGAGCTAAGTATTATAAAAAGCGCAAAGAAACTCAGTATCTTCTCTGAGCTCTGGGGATTTGTGGAATGTTAGTCAGATAGTGTAGGCTTTAATTTTATCTGTGAAATAAGAAAATTAAACTAAAATTAGAAAGAAAATAGTGGAGACATTTTCTCTGAATTTTATATATTGTACTCCTTATTTCTACAGTTCAGATTTCCTTCTACTCTAAACCTCATTAATGAGCAAGAATTCTAATGAAGCATCAGAGATCATCTGATGGAAATGTATGCACATAGCTTGCGTCACAGTATTATAATTTGATGACTTGAGAAGTTGTTTGGTTGCCAAAACATGGTTTGCATGGAGGTCACGCAGATTTAAAACTTATTATTAGTTACATTTATCCATACTACTAATAGAGCAGTGTCCACACCACTCTGTTGCTTTGGAAAATAGCCAAAACCCCACCAGCTTCATTTTTTGGACTTTCAGCCTGGAGATAATTTTACTTGTACTCCAACTTAGACATGTACTAAGGCCAAATAGTTTACTTGAACAACTCTAAGGAGCCCAAACCAATAAATTAATAGGTTGTGCCTAAAAATATGAGAGCATTTTTTGTTTTGTTCAATCAGTGGGATTAAGCAATTCTAGTTGTCCAGATGTACTAAGTATTGGATCATCTCAGGGAAGAGCTTGAACAAAACAGACATTGTAAAACTTGGTCTTTATTGCTAAAAATGGAAAGTCTGAAGATTGGAAATTTGACCTAATATTGGCCTCAAATGGAAGCAAATTCAAACCAGAGCACAAAGATGGACGATGTCCATGATGTCATCACCACTTCCAAGCCTATTGTGAAATGAGGAAAATCACCTCCTGAGCTCAGCTTGTTGCCTGAGGATATGAAGTCCAAAGGGAGGCCTAGGTTCTTTATTTCTCGATGCCTTTGTATTCATCTCTGAACTTATTCTGAACACACTTTCCAAAAATACACAAATCTAGGCTTCAGTGTACTTACTAATACGTGATAAAGGGAAAGAAAAGGACTTGTGGATAAGAGTTAGAGGGATGACTGTTTGAAGCCTACTCCCTCTTACTTGCCATGTTTCCAAATGGATGAAAGGGAGATTTTCACATGGGCAGCATCGGACACAAAGGAAAGCTGTCAGAAATTGTTGCCTCCTCCTCTCTATTCTGCCACCTGCTTCTACCCAGCTACACAGTCTAGTCTAATTCCCAGAACCATCGTCTCCACGACATTGGCACTAGTGAGACTTGCTGTGTTTTGTTACTTGATTAATATTTTACAGCCATAAATAATGCATCTGCCTACTTGGAGATTGTTACCTTCCAAGCTGCTGACTTATCTTGAGAGTCACAGAGAGCACCATGGCATTGGGGTCACTAATTATGGGGACGAGCTATGAGATACTGGAGTAAAGCAGATGGGGTGGTGTGGGGTGGAGATAAGTCCACATGAGGCAGAGCTAGTGACGTTTGTCAACCGAAAATTAGCAAAGGAAGAAGCAGATGACGTGTTGCAACCAGCATGCAAAGAAACAAGCAGACAACAGATCAGTGTGAATATATTCTCTTTTTGTGTGGACAATATGATGAAAGGCTAACTATGCATTACCTGAAATTGCTAAATGAGATCAAATAAAAAGGAGCTATAGATTATTAACCTCTGGCTAGAGGCTGTCTCATGATAGTCTGTGTGAGAAAGCATGTCTTGGGGAAGGCTACTCTATCAGTTCAGTCACTCAGTCGTGTCCAACTCTTTGCAACCCCAAGAATCACAGCATGCCAGGCCTCCCTGCCCATCACCACTCGCGGAGTTTACCCAAACTCATGTCCATCAAGTCAGTGATGCCAACCAGCCATCTCATCCTCTGTCTTCCCCTTCTCCTCCTGCCCCCAATCCCTCCCATCAGGGTTTTTTCCAATGAGTCAACTCTTCGCATGAGGTGGCCAAAGTGCTGGAGTTTCAGCTTCAGCATCAGTCCTTCCAAAGAACACCCAGGACTGATCTCCTTTAGGATGGACTGGTTGGACCTCCTTGCAGTTCAAGGGACTCTCAAGAGTCTTCTCCAACACCCCAGTTCAAAAGCATCAATTCTTCAGCTCTCAGCTTTCTTCACAGTCCAACTCTCACACCCAAACATGACCACTGGAAAAACTATAACCTTGACTAGATGGACCTTTGTTGGCAAAGTAATATCTCTGCTTTTCAATATGCTATCTAAGTTGGACATAACTTTCCTTCCAAGGAGTAAGCATCTTTTAATTTCATGTCTGCAATAACCATCTGCAGTGATTTGGGAGCCCCCCAAAATAAAGTCTGACACTGTTTCCACTGTTTCCCCATCTATTTCCCATGAAGTGATGGGACCGGATGCCATGATCTTTGTTTTCTGAATGTTGAGCTTTAAGCCAACTTTTTCACTCTCCTCTTTTACCATCAAGAGGCTTTTTAGTTCCTCTTCACTTTCTGCCATAAGTGTGGTGTCATCTGCATATCTGAGGTTATTGAGATTTCTCCCAGCAGTCTTAATTCCAGCTTGGGCTTCTTCCAGTCCAGCGTTTCTCATGATGTACTCTGCATAGAAGTTAAATAAGCAGGGTGACAATATACAGCCTTGACGTACTCCTTTTCCTGTTTGGAACCAGTCTNGTAGTTTGAGCATTCTTTGGCATTGCCTTTCTTTGGGATTGGAATGAAAACTGTCCTTTTCCAGTCCTGTGGCCACTGCTGAGTTTTCTAAATTTGCTGGCTTATTGAGTGTGGCACTTTCACAGCATCACCTTTCAGGATTTGAAAGAGCTCAACTGGAATTCCATCACCTCCACTAGCTTTGTTCATAGTGATGCTTTCTAATGCCCACTTGGCTTCACATTCCAGGATGTTTGGCTCTAGGTGAGTGATCACACCGTCGTGATTATCTTGGTGGTAAAGATCTTTTTTGTACAGTTCTTCTGTGTATTCTTGCCACCTCTTCTTAATATCTTCTGCTTCTGTTAGGTCCATACCATTTCTGTCCTTTATCGAACCCATCTTTGCATGAAATGTTCCCTTGGTATCTCTAATTTTCTCGAAGCGATCTCTAGTCTTTCCCATTCAGTTGTTTGCCTCTATTTCTTTGCATTGATCTCTGAGGAAGGCTTTCTTATTTCCCCTAGCTATTGTTTGGAATTCTGCATTCAGATGCTTATATCTTTCATTTCTCCTTTGCTTCTCACCTTTTCACAGCTATTTGTATGGCCTTCTAAGACAGCCATTTTGATTTTTGCATTTCGAGGTCAGGGGCAGCGGCCAAGAGGAGCTACCCCATGTCCAAGAAGTGGTGGCTGTGCAGGCACAGGAGGGCCGAGAGGAGCTACTCCACGTTCAAGGTCAGGAGGGGCAGCTGTGAGAAGATAACCCTGGTCCAAGGTAAGGAGAAGCGTCTGCGCTTTGCTGGAGCAGCCATGAAGAGATACCCCACGTCCAAGGTAAGAGAAACCCAAATAAGACGGTGGGTATTGAGAGAGGGCATCAGAGGGCAGACACACTGAAACCATAATCACAGAAAACTAGCCAGTCTGAACACACGGACCACAGCCTTGCCTACTCAATGAAACTAAGCCATGCCGTGTGGGGCCACCCAAGACAGAAAGGTCATGGTGGAGAGGTCTGACAGAATGTGGTCCACTGGAGAAGGGAATGGCAAACCACTTCAGTATTCTTGCCTAGAGAACCCCAGGAACAGTATGAAAAGTCAAAGTGATAGGGTACTGAAAGAGGAACTCCCCAGGTCGGTAGGTGCCTAATATGTTACTGGTGATCAGTGGAGAAATAATTCCAGAAAGAATGAAGGGATGGAGCCAAAGCAAAAACAATACCCAGTTGTAGATGTGACTGGTGATAGAAGCAAGGTCCGATGCTGTAAAGAGCAATATTGCATAGGAACCTGGAATGTCAGGTCCATGAATCAAGGCAAACTGGAAGAGGTCAAACAGGAGATGGGAAGAGTGAACGTCGACATTCTAGGAATCAGCGAACTAAAATGGACTGGAATGGGTGAATTTAACTCAGATGACCATTGTATCTACTACTGTGGGCAGGAATCCCTTAGAAAAAATGGAGTAGCCATCATGGTCAACAAACGAGTCCGAAATGCAGTACTTGGATGCAATCTCAAAAACGACAGAGTGATCTCTGTTCGTTTCCAAGGCAAAGCATTCAGTATCACGGTGATCCAAGCCTATGCCCCAACCAGTAACACTGAAGAAGCTGAAGTTGAACGGTTCTATGAAGACCTACAAGACATTTAAAACCAACGCCCCAAAAAAATGTCCTTTTCATTATAGGGGACTGGAATGCAAAAGTAGGAAGTCAAGAAACACCTGGAGTAACAGGCAAATTTGGTCTTGGAATACAGAATGAAGCAGGGCAAAGGCTAATAGAGGTTTGCCAAGAGAACGCACTGGTCATAGCAAACAACCTGTTTCAACAACACAGGAGAAGACTCTACACATGGACATCACCAGACGGTCAACACTGAAATCAGATTGATGATATTCTCTGCAGCAAAAGATGGAGAAGCTCTATACAGTCAACAAAAACAAAACCGGGAGCTGACTATGGCTCAGAACATGAACTCCTTATTGCCAAATTCAGACTTAAATTGAAGAAAGTGGGGAAAACCACTAGACCATTCAGGTATGACCTAAATCAAATCCCTTATGATTATACAGTGAAGTGAGAAATAGATTTAAGGGACTAGATCTGATAGACAGAGTGCTTGATGAACTATGGACGGAGGTTCGTGACATTGTACAGGAGACAGGGATCAAGACCATCCCCATGGAAAAGAAAAAATGCTCTATCAGTGTATTTGTATTAAGGTAGGACCTTCCTGTTCTTCCAGGAGTCAATATTTCATGTATCATGAGTTTATGGGTAACTTTATGTATGACTTTTGTGAGTACAAATCTGCTAGTGATTGGCTTCAGCTGGCTTCAGCAGTGCTGAAGGGAGCAAAGGGGAGTAGAAAAGAAAGATGGGTCTTGGCTTTCTGTAGTTCCTTCAGAGTTACGAAGTAGTGATTTTCTGAAAATAACGTAGTTTCTAGGATCAAAATACATGTTTTTGAAAATAAAACTGAGATCTAGCAACTTTGGATTCCAAGATTCATGTTAATATGACCTGGCCCAAATGGTGAATTGTCACACATTGATATAGTGAAGTTGACGCAGGAAAATGGGACTGAGTCGTGAGTGGTCTCAATTGCAGATTATGGCTAGTTTAGAGCCCAGTGGTAATTTTACTGAGGAAGAAAGTGCAAATTCCACAATTATAAATGGCAACAGAAACTCTGTTTTTAGGTTCTTAATCTTAGAAATTTCTCTTTAATTTAGTAAGAGAATGTTTCTATGCCATTGATACTGAGGCTCCAGGATAATTCATTTATGTAATGAAATTCCAGTTGATGAAGAAATAGTGTAATATCCATATTGACTTTAGTGAGAGTATTGTTCCAAAAATGAAAACAAAACCATAGGGCAAATGATCCTTTGCAATAATGGCACTGTGTTTCATCAGTAATATAATTTCCCAAACCATAAGGGAAATTTTTATGATGGATGAGAGGGAGGAAGGTTTGGTACAGGACAGCAGCTACTATATGAAGAGAAGACTGATAGAAACAAATTATTTAAGTCTTCAAAGATTATAAAGTATTTTATAGTTCAGATTTACCCAGAGTTTAGAGCACAAAACAAATCTCATCTTTTCCTAATGCTTTTTTGGACTTCTTCCTAGTCTTCCATTATATTGTACTCAGTCAGTCAGTCATCTCTGACTCTGGGCAACCCCATGGACCAGCAGCCCACCAGGCTCCTCTGTCCGTGGGATTCTTTAGGCAAGAATACTGGAGTGGGTTGCCATTTCCTTCTCTACAGGATCTTACAGAACCAGGGATCAAACCCGAGTCTCCTGAGTCTCCTGCATTGGCAGGCAGATTCTTTAATACTTCACCACCTGGAAAACCCCAATTATAGCTTTTGCATAATCTAGCTTGTGATCCTACTTAATGATTTATGATGATCTTTTTTCCTTAGAGCAGTGCTATCCAATGGAAATATAATGTAAGTCACATTTGTCACTTAAATTTTGTAGTAACCATCTTTAAAAAGTAAAAAGAAGTGGAGGTTTTTTCTTTGGTTCAATGAATATTTTGCTGAAATTTATTATATTATAAATGTTATTATATTGTAAAACTTTTACATACATGTAGAAACATTTACAGTCTTAAGTGTGCAGCTTGAGGAATAACCACTAAGCATATACATTTATGTAACCACCACCCAAATCAAGAAATAGAGCACTTTGGAAGCCCCACTTATGTCCTCTCCCAGTCGTGACCCTCTCTCTTCTCCTAAGTGGTAAGTCTGTCCTTACTTCTAACACCACAGATTGCTTTTACTATTTTTGAACTTGATATAAATGGAATCATACAGTACATATTCTTTCATATATACATCCTTTCATAAAACACTATGTGAGATCCATCTATCCATCCATCTATTGATTTTCAGTGCTGTATATTATACCATTGTGTGAATACACTACAATTTATTTATCCACTTTGGACCATTTTGAATAGTACTGTTAGACTCATTCTTCTAGATTTCTCTTGGAGTATGTATGTAGGCATTTTTTTGGGTATTTATCAGAGCTAAATGAGTACATACTTCAGCATTCTTCATTTCAGTTATCATATTNGATATTGATTTAATAATTATTTTAATTTATCCAAAATATTTCAGAATATAATCTAAAATTATTTTATATTTATATTTTATAATATTTTTCATACTAATTTGATAAAAACCCAGTGTGCATTTTATACTTATAGCACATTTCAGTTTGAACTAACCATATTTCAAGTGTCAGTAGCCACATGTGAGTAGTGGTTTCTGCATTGAACAGAGCAGTTTTAGAATTTTAGTTCCTGTCTGACTTATTTTATTACTTTTAGGATATTCTATTATACCATGAATGACATGGCACATAGAAGACACTCAGTATAAAAATACATTCAATTAAACTCATTGTAATTATCCATGATGTGAAGTCAGTGAGAATCTATCAGGAGCTTTAACCAGGTAGAGAAGGTGTTTGCCTCAAATAGGAACACTTATCAGGGCTAAAATCCTCCAGTCAAGTGAAACTTCATAAAGCACATAAAGACCGAAGTTTGCTAGTAAAAGTCAGATGAGCCCAGGAGCTGGTGCTAGGAATTTGATTGACAGTCCAGAGAGTTTTGCCTTGATGCCAGCCCTGCATGTAAGCCTGTGAGCTGTCCCTTCCTGGACTCTGGGTTGAGTATCTGGGCCTTGGAGCATCACTCTCTTACTAAATATTTGAGTCAGCACTGATTTTTTTCATCCTTGGTAAGGAGAGAACATTAAATAATATCCTTTATCCCTTAATTCCTAAGTGATAACCAGAAAAGTCCAACAGAAAAATGACTGGTGTTAATCTACTTCTTTCAAAGAGGAGCTCTCTAAGCCTCTTCTGAAGCCAATGTGATAATATATCTTTACTCAAGCAAGGTCTTAGGCAAAGGTGTCAAAAAGCTGGATGATGCTGCTGTGTTGATCATGAACTGTAATTCCACTGACAGGTTCTCCAATTTACAGATCCTTGTCTCTGACCCAGGAGGCTTGTTTGAATTTCCTGATGGAAAGCCGACAGTTTATCAATAATTCATTATTTTGGAGGCCAGTTAAGGCTTCATAGAAACACATGCATTTAAATACATTTTTTTTAAATCTACAGTGTTCCTCAGATCTTAGTTCAATACTTCTTTATTTACTTGTTTTACTGGTTGCCATTGTTGTGTGGTTTCTAAGGAAGAGTTGGATGTAATTCTTACCTTGGATCCTCTATAGGTAAACAGTTTTTTCTTCTGGTTTAAGACTTTTCTTTATAGCTGCCTTTCTACAGCTTTAATACGATATGACCAGATATAATTTTGAATTTTTTTGCGAGGGGAGCATTTTTCCTGCTTAGTATTCTGTGAGCTTCTTAGATCTGTGGTTTGATGTCTGTCATTAATGTGGGACGGGGGTATTCTCAGTCATCACTTCAAAAATCTCTCCTATTCCATTCTCCCCTTCTTTGGAACTGAGCTGAACACTGCAAAGCCCTTTGCAAACACATAGATCTTTCTGTGTCCTCTGTCTCTTGTTCATAAAAAAAGCTGAAGTCTCCCAGGGCTCCCAGAATCACAAAAGAGTAGGCTCTAGCAGTTATTGACTAGGACAGTAGAGTCACAGATTCAATGTCTAATGAAATAATGAGATTAACACTATTGCTCATAATAATCTGTATCTTTGTGGGCATTAGAATAAGTGTAGCTTGCTCTACCCATATGTAAGCAAGTACTAAAATTGTCAGCAAAGAGATTGCTACAGACCCACGTCAACATATTCCACTCTGAAAACATGGTGCCCTATGTCAGCATGAAGAAGTTATAGAATAAGGATCTTCTCCCCTAATTCCATAGTAATGATGTCTGACAAGTGGGGATTTGTAAACAGTTTTTGCCCCTTTCCTGTTTATATTATTTCTGTTCCCCTTAAACCTTAATTATAAAAATGTGATCAATAGGCAACATTTAACCAAACTTCTGATTTTTGCTCTACTGGATGTACACAATGCCTTCCCTAACCTGTTGATTCCTTTCCTGGATTAAAAGGAGTTATAATGAAGAATCAAGCAGTTAAAGAATGACCAGCTATCTACCTTTAGCTTCCCCTTAGCAAGTTTGCAGGCAGACAATGTGGGCAGAATAGCATCTAAAGGGAGATCAAAAGTCAGCTGGTTGGCTCATGATGGATAAATGACAAAGAATTTGACCTCCTACCTTACTGTTTAACTGAGATTGTTTCCCCCTTTTCCCTTTAAAAATTGTCATGGCTGACAAGAATGTTCATAAGTGATCTCTGGACATGAGTCCACCTCCCCGCTAGATGGCTGACTTTCCTTTCTACCAACAATTACCCTTTGATTATCGGTTTTTGAGCAGCAAGCTGCTGAACCTAAATTTGGTAACATCTTCTTTGTACTCACATTATGCATGTGTGAATCCTCTTGCAGTTGTCTCACAATCCCAGGATATTCTGTTCTCTTTTTGTTTTGTTTTTAGTCTCTTTGCTTTGCTCTTCAGCTTTCAAGGATTCTATGGATAAATCTTCTAGCCCAGATATCTTTTCTTCAGCCATGTCCAGTTTATTAATAAGCGCATCAAAGGCATTCTTTGTTTCTGTTTTAATGCTTGTGATCACTAATATTTCTTTTTTGGTTGTTTCTTATAACTTACGTATCTCCACCTACATTACCCATCTTTTCTTAGTGTTATGTGTGCTTTAGCTACTAGAGTCCTTAGTATATTAATCAAAGTTGTTTTAAATTCCAACTCTGGTAATTCCAACATCCCTGCCATGCCTTGTTCTGATACTTACTCTATCTCTTCAAATTGTGGTATTTTCCTTTTGATATGTTTCATAAATTTTTCTTAGTAGTTGGACATGATGCACTGTGCAATAGGAACTGTTATAAATAGGCCTTAGTAATGTGGATGTGTAGTGTGGAAGGAGAGGAAACATTGTAGAGTCCTGGGTTAGGTCTCAGTCTTTTAGTGTGACCTGTGTCTCTGGACCACAAACTTTACAAGAATTTATCAGTTTTTCCCTCCCACCCCACCCGTTAGGTGAGACAGGATGGCTAGAATGAGCTGGAGTTGGCTATTTTCCTACTCTGGTCAGTTAGGCTCCAAGAAACCCACAGCGGGTTAGGCTCTGGTTAACCAGTTTTCCCTGAGGGCAGCCCCCATTAAGAAGAACAGAATATCCAGGCATATTTCAAAATGGTTCTTTATCCCTCCTCCAGCAAGGAGCCTGGGGGGATTTTTCTCCTGTACTTACTGTGGGAATCTGGTTATATTCCTGGAGGTAAAACTCACAGTATTGACTGTGACTGAGTTTGTCTGATGCCTTTTAACTCTCAGCCTGTCCACACTGAGCCTCCAGCAATTTGTAAAATTACAATGTAGATTTCCTATCCCAGCAATGGTGTCTGCTCTGGTGAGCCAAGCCTGTATTTGCTTGTCTCTCTCCATCTTGGGAGCAGATGTTTACCCTATGTCCTCCCCTCTCCTGTGGATCCAGGAAGAGTTGATTATTCAGTCTGTTCAGCTTTTACTTATTCGAATGGAGTGGTGACTTCCACGCTCCTTATATGTGAAACAGGACATTTAGTTTATTTTAAGACCCAATAATATTTTAAAATGTGATATTGATGTGATATTCTACCTGTGATAAACATGAATAAATAATATATAGGCTTTATTAATCTCATTGGTAACATTCTTTAATCTCAATTATTTGCTTCTGTTTACCTCATTAGAGACTAGACTTTATTTTTCTTTTTAACTGTTTGAATCCCTGTGCTATCTATTGCTAATTTTGTCTCTCAAATTTGCATATTTTAAACTATATCTTCATTGAAATTTCAGTTTTGTGCCTAATAACTTTAGCTTTTATTCATTGTTTTGCATTTCTTTTATTACATTTAAAATGCCTCAGTATCACAGAACTACAGTCTGTCAGAAACTTAGAAATTTTCTGGTGCAATTTCTTAATTCTGAGACTTTAAGACACATATTTTGCATTTTGCATAAGACAAAATTATGCATTTTGTGCAAGTTCATGAAGCACAGTTTAATAAATCCAGACTAGAACTGACTCCCCATTTTGCTCTGAATAAAAATTAATAGCATGTTAAGGCGTACAGAACTGGTGCCTGGCATCTCTGATTTCATGCCAAATACTTTCCCCTGTGCTGGGCAACTCCTCCTGCTATAACCCAGATACCAGCTACACGGGCTGCTCGGGGCCTCTGCCCCACTGCTCCCTCTTCGTAGAACTTTCTCCCCACAGTTAGCTACACAGGCAACACTATACTCTTCAAGCCTTTGCTCATTGTCACCTCTATAAGATTAACTTTCACCACTCAGGTTTAAATTTCACCTTCCCATAAAAATGCATACCACCTCTCCCTTACAGGCTTCAATTTGTCTTTTTCCATTTACAACCTTTGAACAAACTACATCTACTCCAGAACTTAGATTCAGCTGTTTGCTACTCAAAAGCCAATAATCAAGGAGCAAGTTTCAGTAGAAAGGAAAGGTGCTTTATTCAGAAATACTGGCAATCTGGGGAGAAGTTGTCCAGAGGCCAACCCCGAAGATTCTGCTCAGTCATGACAGTTTTTATAGGAAAAAGGGGAAAACAATCTCAGTCAGTCATTCAGGTAAGAGGTCAGATTCTTCTTCATTTTTCCATTGTGCACAGACTGCTGACTTCTCCTGATCTTCCTTTGGACGCTCTCTTGCCCATGTGGCCACCTGCAAATTCGCTGAGGGGGAGCTGGGGGTAGAGAGTCAGTCATTCTTTAACTAGATTATTCATTCTTACTCCTTTTAATCCAGGAAAGGAATCAACGGGGTTTTAGATGAGGGATTGTGTACATTCAGTAGAGCAAAAATCAGGAGTCAGGTTAAGTGTTGCCTAGTGATTTCATCTTTTTAATTAAGGTCTGAGGGAAACAGAGATGAGCAAACAGAGAAGGGGCAAAAGAGCTGCTGACATAGCTTTTCTTTACTCTCTGTCTCCTTTACATAGCCTATGCCTGCCACAAGGGCACCGTCTTTTGTCTACATATGTTCACTTATGCAGGTGGTGCAACAGTGGAGAATCTGCCCACCAATGCAGGAGACACAGGAGATGTGGGTTCAATCCCTGGATCAGGAATATCCCCCTGGAGTAGGAAATGGCAACCCAGCCCAGTGTTCTTGCTGGGAAAAATCCCATGGACAGAGGAGCCTGGCAGCCTATAGTCCATGGAGTCGCAAAGAGTCAGACATGACTGACTGAGCATGCACATTCACATGCACCCCAAGGCATAAAACAGAACCAGGCACCTGATGATAACTTTGTTAGCATTTGTTGCATGGATGAGCAAGTGAATTCCAGTAGACTGATTATTTAATTTTAAAAAATTATTTATTTATTTGTTGTTTAGCTGTGCTGGGTCTTCATTGCTGCCTGAGCTTTCTCTAGTCGTGGAGAACAGGGAAGCCCTGCCTCAGGTCTCTCACTGCAGTGACTTTTGTTGCAGAGCACAGGGTCTAGGCACATGGCTTTAGCAGTTGCAGTATGTAGGCTCAGCGGTTGCCGCTCCCAGGCTCTAGAGCAAAGGCTCAATAGTTGTGGCTCATGGGCTCAGTTGCTCCATGGTATGTGGGATCCTCCCAGATCAGGAATCAAACCTGTATCTCCCGCACTGGCAGGCAGATTCTTTATCACTGAGCCACCAAGGAAGCCATGATTATTTAATTTTTATGGCAACTTCAATTATTAAGGTTATATCTTATAAAATATTTAATTTAATAGCATTTAAAGACTATATTTAAATGACATTACCAAACAGAAACAATTAAGCTGAAAAAAATAGTGAAAACTAATGTGAAAGTGAAAGTGAAATTGAAGTCGCTTAGTCGTGTCTGACTCTTTGGGACCCCATGGACTGTAGCCTACCAGGCTCCTCCATCCATGGGATTTTCCAGGCAAGAATACTGGAGTGGGTTGCCATTTCCTAATGTGGTAAACATAAATGTAGGTTAAAGTATGCAAATTAGTTATTTATCTTAGTGACAAATAACCTGGAGGATTAAGAAACAAGAATGTGATATGTAAGTTGAATTCAGGAAAGCAGTTCTCAAAATGTGATCTGTATCAAAACACTGTTTGTGTTTAATACTAAGAAGTCATTTTTTTTTTTCATTCTTATTCTCCCCCAAATGACTATGAAGTTCTCTTGAGGCTACATGATGTGTAATGTCACAACAGATTGACTGCAGATGCAGATTTTGGAATCCAGCTGTCTTCTAAGGAAGAAGACATTAAAGCAAGTTACAAAAATGTACAATAATGCTTTGCTTCTCAATATATATTTCTTTTATTTTATCAATATAGTTCACTTTCATTACAATATTACTTATAGTGATGTGTAATTGTATTATTATTTCTAAATTAATTATTACATAGCCACTTTTTTTTAATCCTCAGTTTTAATTTCTAAAATGGTAATTGTTAATGGATACTACCCATACAAACAGAAGCTCTTTGGGGCCCCCCAGTAATTTTTTAAAAGTATAGAATTTTCCTAAGACCAAAGTTTGAAGAACACTGATCAAGCTGCATTTACAGAGTTTAACGATAGTATTACTGAGATATTCTGACCCGCGTGAAGCACTGGTCAGATTAAATATGGGCAGGCATGAATTTCAGGACCCTTACTTCAAGAGTGAGGTAGTCTGACAGCGAATAAATCAGAAAAATACAGAGTAGTGGCTTAGAGGTTGGACTTTGAATCAAGACTGCCTGGGTTTGAATCTTGCCTCTACTAACTTCTTAATTATGTGAGTTTGTACATTTTTCTTATCTATAAAAAAAAATAGATAGGTCATAACATTTGTTGTGAAAATTAAATGATTTGATATATGAAAAGCACTTGAAAGAGAGCCTTGCACATATAAACAGTATATAAATTTTCATTATTATTTTTGTCATTATTGTTATTAGTTTGTACAGGCATAATTTGCATTTCCTGAGGTAAAAAGCAATCACAGGAAAGAGTCTCATGGGGGCTGCATCATAGTAAAAGCAGCCAGTAGACAACTAATAAACACAAACAGTAGCAAACGTTATTGGAAGTAATGATAAGGGCTGTGAATTGTGATGCAGAATTACTGGCAATTACTCCTTTTAGCTGGACTGGTCTGGAAAGGCCTTTAGAAACCTTTGTATAGAAACTTGAATTATGAGCAAGGAGGAAACCATATGAAGATCATTAAGAGAATAATCATATAAAGAGAAGTAAACATTAGAGGCCCTAATGTGGGAATGGCACCGGCAAGTATGAGGCAGCTTTTAAGGTCATTGTTGCCAGAACAATAAATTCTGGAAAAAATGGAAAGAGATGAGGTTAGTACCATGGCACAAACAAAGATTCTTCCTGCATTCTGTGGAAAAACATTACTGGTTATTGAATTGCAGGGACAGAATGTACACACTAGAAGGGAAGTCTGCAGGGTGGAGGATGACTTTAGAGGTGAAGGAGTAGGTGAACAAAGACAAGGAGAATAAGAGGCTGTGGCTTCAAGATGGCAGTGGTTTAATCTGAAGCTGTATAGTAGAATGATGACATAATCATATTTTATTATAGATTTTTAAAGTAGAATGAATAGATATACTGATGGGTTAAATATAAAGTGTAAAGGAAAGATCACAACAAACTGTGGAAAATTCTTGAAGAGATGCGAATACCAGACCACCTTACCTGCCTCCTGAGAAATCTGTATGCAGGTCAAGAAGCAACAGTTAGAACCGGATATGGAACAATGAACTGGTTCCATATTTGGAAAGAAATACCTCAAGGCTGTATACTGAAGTCAAGTGGGCCTTAGAAAGCATCACTACAAACAAAGCTAGTGGAGGTGATGGAATTCAGTTGAGCTCTTTCAAATCCTGAAAGATGATGCTGTGAAAGTGCTGCACTCAATATGCCAGCAAATTTGGAAAACTCAGCAGTGGCCACAGCACTGGAAAAGGTCAGTTTTCATTCCAATCCCAAAGAAAGGCAATGCCAAGGAATGCTCAAACTACCGCATAATTGCACTCATCTCACATGCTAGGAAAGTAATGCTCAAAATTTTCCAAGCCAGGCTTCAGTGATACGTGAACCGTGAACTTCCTGCCGTTCAAGCTGGTTTTAGAAAAGGCAGAGGAACCAGAGATCAAATTGCCAACATCCTCTGGATCATCAAAAAAGCAAGAGAGTTCCAGAAAAACATCTATTTCTGCTTTATTGACTATGCCAAAGCCTTTGACTGTGTGGATCACAATAAACTGTGGAAAATTCTGAAAGAGATGGGAATACCAGACCACCTGACCTGCCTCTTGAGAAATCTGTATGCAGGTCAGGAAGCAACAGTTAGAACTGGACATGGAACAACAGACTGGTTCCAAATAGGAAAAGGAGTACGTCAAGGCTGTATATTGTCACCCTGCTTATTTAACTTCTATGCAGAGTACATCATGAGAAACGCTGGACTGGAAGAAACACAAGCTGGAATCAAGATTGCTAGGAGAAATCTCAATAACCTCAGATATGCAGATGACACCACCCTTATGGCAGAAAGTGAAGAGGAACTAAAAAGCCTCTTGATGGTAAAAGAGGAGAGTGAAAAAGTTGGCTTAAAGCTCAACATTCAGAAAACGAAGACCATGGCATCTGGTCCCATCACTTCATGGGAAATAGATGGAGTAACAGTGGAAACAGTGTCAGACTTTATTTTGGGGGGGTCCAAAATCACTGCAGATGGTAACTGTAGCCATGAAATTAAAAGACGCTTACTCCTTAGAAGGAAAGTTATGACCAACCTAGATAGCGTATTGAAAAGCAGAGACATTACTTCGCTAACAAAGGTCCATCTAGTCAAGGCTATGGTTTTTCCAGTGGTCATGTATGGATGTGAGAGTTGGACTGTGAAGAAAGCTGAGTGCCGAAGATTTGATTCTTTTGAACTGTGGTCTTGGAGAAGACTCTTGAGAGTCCTTTGGACTGCAAGGAGATCCAACCAGTCCATTCTGAAGGAGATCAGCCCTGGGATTTTTTTGGAAGGAATGATGCTAAAGCTGAAACTCCAATACTTTGGCCACCTTATGCAAAGAGTTGATTCGTTGGAAAAGACTCTGATGCTGGGAGGGATTGGGGGCAGGAAGAGACGGGGACGACAGAGGATGAGACGGCTGGATGGCATCACCGACTTGATTGACGTGAGTTTGAGTGAACTCCGGGAGTTGCTGATGGAAAGGGAGGCCTGGCGTGCTGCGATTCATAGGTTCGCAAAGAGTTGGACACTACTGAGCGACTGAACTGAACTGTATATTATCACCCTACTTATTTAACTTATATGCAGAATACATTATACCAAATGGCAGCCTGGATGAAGCACAAGCTGAAATCAAGATTGCTGGAAGAAATATCAATAACCTCAGATATGCAGATATGCAGATGATACCACTTATGGCAGAAAGTGAAGAGGAACTAAAGAGCTTCTTGATGAAAGTGAAAGAGAAGAGTGAAAAAGCTGGCTTAAAACTCAACATTCAAAAAACTAAAATCATAGCATTCTGTCCCATCACTTCACGGCAAATAGATGAGGAAACAATGGAAATACTGACAGAGTTTATTTTCTTGAGCTCCATAATCACTGCAGATGGTGACTGCAGCCATGAAATTAAAAGACACTTGCTCCTTGAAAGTAAAGGTATGACCAACCTAGACAGCATATTAACAAGCAGAGACATTATTTTGCTGACAAAGGTCTGTCTAGTCAAAGCTACGGTTTTTCCAGTGGTCATGTATGGATGTGAGAGTTGAACCATAAACACAGCTGAGCGCTGTAGAATTGATGCTTTTGAACTGCGGTGTTGGAGAAGACTCTTGAGAGTCCCTTGGACAGCAAGGAGATCTAACCAGTCCATCCTAAAGGAAATCAGTCCTGGTTGTTCTTTGGGAGGACTGATGTTGAAGCTGAAACTCCAGTACTTTGGCCACCTGATGGGAAGAACTGACTCATTAGAAAAGACCCTGATGCTGGAAAAGATTTGAAGGCAGGAGGAGAAAGGGACAACAGAGGATGAGATGGTTGGATGGCAACTGAACTGAACTGAGCTGTAGAGGAAAGAGAGAAACCAAGAATGATTTCTAGCTTTTGGACTTAAATTCTGTATGTACAGTAGCATTGTTTATTAAGATGGAGAATTTGGTAATAAAAAGTTTTAATAGACAATCAGTAATTTTGTTCAGATAAGGTTGATGCTGTGACATAAAAGAATTTCAAGTAAACAAATCTCAAATGAATTTGAGCCTCTTGAGAGAAGCCCAAGCTACACTACGCATTGAAGAGTCATTTGTGTATGATTGGTATTTAATTAACCAGGACTGGTTGAGATCACTTAAAAAGAAAGTATAATATAAAGACGAATGGTAAGGTGACTCAGAGGTAAAGAATCCACCTGCCAGTGCAGAGGACATGGCGTCCATTCCTCGTCCAGGAAGATCTTATATGGTGCAGATTAGCTAAGCCTGGGCACCACAGTATCAAGCCTGTGCCCTAGAGCCCAGGAACTGCAACTACTGAAGCCAGTGTGCCCCAGAGCCCGTGCTCCACAACAAGAGAAGCCACTACAAAAAAAGCCTGCGCATAGAAAAAAAGAGTAGCTTCTTCTCTCTGCAACTAGAGAAAGCCCGTGTGCAGCAACAAAGACCTAGTGCAGCCAAAAATAAATAATAAATAGATAAAATTATTTTTTAAAAAAAGAGAATGGTAAGGACAGGATTCTGGGCAAGCCAACATTTAACAGCAGAGACAATTATCCAGCATACGATTTGAGAGGAGCAACCGATGAATTATAAAGGAAACCGCGGGAAGGTATGGTGTCATGTACTCCAGCAGATGAAAGTGACACTTTCAAACAAATGTCTATAATATTAACAAGAGCAACGGAGATAAGGACAAAGAATAGACCATTGGTTTTGTCTAGCATTCATGAATCATTAAAGTTTCTTTGAGTAGAATGGTGAAGACAAAGGCTCAATTGCAGTGATTAGAAGAGATACCAGAAGGTGGTAAAGTGAAAACAGAAACTTCAAACAATTTCACGAAATTTGGAGCTGGCAGGTCAGGAGATTGCAACAAGAGATCTAAGAAGACTTTCTTAAACATGGAAGTGAGGAAAGAAGATATGATAATGGGTAGTGAAAGGAATAAGCAAATTTGAAGTTTCTATGATGATGCTGGAATGGTTATAGTAGGATAAGTGCTCTAAAATAAAAGGTGAGAGTCCCAGACTCTTCATATTCGAAATCAAGATTTCAGAAGCAATGCTGTCATTGGTGATGACCAGATCTGGATCCTTGTGAGATCTTTGGCATCATCAGAGACGAGGTGGAGAAAAGTTCACTAGGGATAAGAAGCCTAAAGACCTAAGGGGCCAGAGTATCAGATGACGTATAGCTGAATGTCTGAGATCACCATGCTTCAGGGAAGGGGAAGATAGTGGCTAAGAGATGCTAGAACACATGGAATGATAAAGTCTGACAAACATTTCAAATGAGCTTATGTTTTTGAAAAGCCAGAAGAGTTTGGAAGTAACAAGCAGAAGCAGGGATTCTATCAACCCCACAAGCAGATCTTGAAGTATTAGGGGAGAGAGGGAGAAAAACTTTTTTTTTTTTTTTTTTGAGGACCTGAAGGGAAGGAGTGTCCTCAAGGAATATCTAAGTTTCTGTTGGAATAATAAACAGAAGTGAATGCTTAGAGGAACAGAATTTGCTTTTAACAGAGCAAGAGAGCTAAGTGAAAGATTTCAGGAGAAAGGTCTGGGAGTTTGGGTAGAACACGTGATTTACACAGGGAATTGGGCACATGAGTCTACATGATCACGATTCATCTGAGAGTCTTGCTTTTCTGATAATGAGTGAGGAGTAGGGAGATGGGAGGAATGATGGGTTTAATCCTGCAAGTCTCTGAGTCTGAAATGATTGAGAACTCAGGAAACCTGGAGAGAAGCAGACCTCCAGAGCACATGGCAACTGAGTGTCTCAGTGGACTGTCTAACCAGCCGGAAATCTGGAAGTCAGGAGACTTCCCTGGACATGTGAGCTAAAAATCTCAAGGCTGCTGGTCTTGCTACCAGGCAGGTTTATAGCACCTGAAGGATGAGAAACTCAGGGCAATTGGTTCAAAACAGAACAGCCATCACTGAGATATTTGGGGTTTGAGCACAGTACAGTAATGCTGATGTCTCACCTGGGGAACTTCAGAAAGGCAGTGGTTTTCAAAATATTTGGGTATAAAAATAAAATCTGAGGATATAATTATGATCCTTGATCTATAGAGAGTGAGGCTGTTAAACCACTTCAACAAATTCTACTTACTGTTATGTCGGCCAGAAAGTTCATTTGGGTTTTTCCTTAACATCTTATGAAAAAAACCTGAACAAACTTTTTGGACAACCCAATACTTTCTGGATAAGTTCTCAACCAGCAAATCTAAATCTTAGAATATCAGATGATTACATGCTTAGATTGTGAATATCACTGCTACTACTGTGACACTGTAGTTTGAAGACAATGTCTTTTTCCTGTTTCTCTTGGGAACATTTTAGTTAGAAGTATCCTTCCCTTTCCTTTCTAAGTTTTAAGATGTCAGTGGAACAGTATTAGTTCCTCTATGTAGAGGACCTGAGACTCCCGGGCAGGAAGTGAGAGGCAGATGACACAAATTCCCAACTGGTAAAGACCAGCAAACGTAGGCCAAGTTGAAGGGAAAAACTGAGCTCTTCTGTCACTTGAAAGGTGTCTAAATGGATGCCACAAATAGGAATCTGGGGTTTTCTGAGCAAAAAAAGTAAATGGAGGGTTCACATCCAGTTTTTCTAAACGGTGGTTTTGGAGACAGGGAGGCAGACTGTGATCAGTATTTGCTGCTAAATGTGTATCATGGCAGCAACAATGAATCGAGATATAAGGTTGGGGACCACAGTGGTTTGGGGAGTCCCACTGTTTCAATAGTCTTCTCAGTTTAAGCTCTCACCCTGTACTTTCCTCAGTTTAGAGTTTCAATAGTTTTCCTGTCTTTACCCCAGGAGACTTGCTTGGCAAAGCTAGCAAATCAAGCAGCTCTTACAGATCAACAACTAGACCGGCCAGGTTTCTGCCTCTAGGGCTGCCAGGTTCCTAACAAGCACCAGGAGATGGAATGAGGCAGATGGCAGGAAGCACAGTTGGCCTTGCACCCACAAAAAGCCTGGGAGGCCACTGCTTGGTACAACACTTCCCTCCCTTCATTCTTTTACGAGGAAAATAAACCAAGTAGCCCTGAGGGGAATTGAAACATATAACAAAACACAGTTGGCTCATGAAGAAATAGTCTGGAGATGCATTTATATTTAAACTGTATTTTCTGTTGGAAGGCAAGTACTGGAGAAATATCCTTTTTACTCTTGTCTATCCTTTGCTTCCAAATGGACAAGAAAATGCCAAGAATATAGAGCTGATCTCTACAGACTGGGCTGGTTTAGAAGCCAGTGTGTTTAGCTAGCAGCTTCATCAATAGTCTCAAAGACTCCACTACTTTGTGTATCTCATACTGTAATTACTTTGTTTTCTCACACTGTATCATTTCCTGTCTCAAGGCCAAGCTCAAGAAGTCAGTCTATGTCTGCCTAATTGACTTGTGCTCACTAACCTCTGACACTGAGAATTACATCTAGTCTAGTCAAATGAAAATGAAGAACTATACTACTCACAAGGCATGTAAAAAAGAATTAAAATGCACTTTAAAAGCCTAAAACTAAATTTTAGGCAATATTTTCTGATGATCTGGGTAGTTTGAAGTGAATCAGTCTTATATCTAAAAATTTTCATCTTTCATCAAATTTCACTGTGATATGCTGCCCAATACCCTAGCTAGTACACTATTGTAAAGAATTGTTATTTAATACTTTATACATATATACAGTAACAGAGTAAAAACTATTGTATTGTTGCTGTTGTTGTTCATGTGTTTATTTTCTTGAACTGACCTCTTTATCATTATGTAATATCCTTCTTTATCCTGATAACTTTCCTTGCTTTGAAGTCAGCTCTGTCTGAAATTAACATAACTACTCCTGCTTTTTTTCTGGACTAGTGTTAGCATGATACATTTTTCTCCATTCGTTTGCTTTTAGTCTGTATGTCTTTATATTTAAAATGAGGGAAATATAGACAACATATAGTTAGGTTGTGCTTTTTAATCCACTTTGTTAAAATTTATTCATTTTTAATTGGAGGACAATTGCTTTACAATGCTGTATTCGTTTCTGCCATACAACAACATGAATCAGCCATAAGCATACATATGTTCCCTCCCTCTTGAACCTCCTTCCCACTTCTCCACCCCATCCTACCCTTCCAGGTTGTTACAATTCTTCTTTATAATGATGAAAGTTGAGGTTGCAAGTGAATTAGCTTTGCTCTTTTGTATTTTGATTGGAGATTGGGTTCTTATAAAATTTCAGAAGGAAGGCATATTTCCACTGGTTCACATGAAGTGATAATGAGACAATTTTTACTCTGTTAAGGGAAAATTTTTAATTATGCTAGAAGTCTCTATATTGTAACCGATTTGCCCATGTTTAAAAAGAGAAATTATGGGCTGTCATTGTTCTCCTTTGTATATATTATGTCCTTATAGACAAGAAATAAGATGCACAAAGCCAAGCAATGTCCTCATCCCAATAGAGAAAAGTTCTTGAGTAGTCAGTACTTCTCAGTGTTCCTGAAACTGCATTATATACAAATAGTAACCAGTTCATTGCAAGGCAGAGTCAGGACCTGAAACAGAAGGGTTAAGTCATGGTGAATTACAGAAGTCAGGCAATAGAGCACAAATATTGTGAGTAAAACTTCCTGAAGGCATGTTATACTTGGACCTTGTGCCTAAATGATTTAAACAAAATGATTCACTTTGTTGAAACAGTTCATCATTCCTGACTCCCCTTTTCACACAAGCTATTACATTTGGTGATAATGAGAAATTTCCTTCAGCATATTTGCTGAAGCTACTTATGTTGGTAAAAATGAAAAGCAACATCATTAAATAAGAAGAAATAATATTCAGCATAAATACAGTTTTATGAGAGATGCCAAATAAAAGCTATCCCAGATGAAATCTATTTAAGGTTATAATAAATTAATGTAAGTAGTAAATGCAATTATAAAAAATACTGGAGTGTTGATAGTTTCTAGTTTAAGATAACATATGGTCGATTTTTCCTGTAGTAGACAGGGTTTTTTTTTAACAGATTGAAATTTTGGCAACAATATAGATAAGCTTTCCCCTTCCACCCACCCATACACATTTTTCTTCTTAGCAGCACTGCTATCAAATCTCAAACTTTATGACAAAATTATTTTGAAGAATATCTAGGTCTCCAAAATATAAATTTGAACCTGGATAATGGGCTTATATTAAGCATTTTCTTTCATCTCTTAAGTAAAACCCTCTACTAAATATTCATTTTTGTTATTCTCTCTGATCTTCTGTCAATGTTGCAATTTCAGAGCAGATAAAGTGAGAATCTCAGGGTTTCTATTCTCTGAGGCCAATTTCTCACCTTAGGACAATATAGATGTTCATTCAATTTTATTATTATTATTATGTCTTTATCCACGAAGAAGATTCATGAATCTTTTAGTCACACAATGTTTAGAGGTGCTAGTGTCCATTTTTTAGATTTATCAACCAGTAAAGATAGAAAATCCATCTGCTTTGTCTACTCCTGTGTCTTCTAGTTTTCGGTTTACATACCTTGCAAAAGGGTTTATATACATTCAGTCCAATATAAGCAACTCCATGTATACCACCTAGTTTGAGAAATAAAATATAACAGTATGTTGAATTGTATGACCCCCCTCCCATGAGGATACCATTATTGTTGAACTTTGTGCTTATTTTCTTGCATTTTAAAGAAATAATTTCAACACCTTAAATATACATATATTTTAAACAGTTCAGTCTTATACAGTATTGAGCTTTATATAAGTAAATGAGTTGGTAATATTCTTTTGTAACTTGCTCAGTTCAGTTAAGTTCAGTCGCTCAGTTGTGTCCGACTCTTTGCGACCCCATGAATCACAGCACGCCAGGCCTCCCTGTTCATCACCATCTCCCAGGAGTTCACTCAGACTCACGTCCATCGAGTCAGTGATGCCATCCAGCCATCTCATCTTCGGTCGTCCCCCTCTCCTCCTGCCCCCGATCCCTCCCAGCATCAGAGTCTTTTCCAATGAGTCACCTCTTCACATGAGGTGGCCAAAGTATTGGAGTTTCAGCTTTAGCATCAGTCCTTCCAAAGAAATCCCAGGGCTGATCTCCTTCAGAATGGACTGGTTGGATCTCCTTGCAGTCCAAGCGACTCTCAAGAGTCTTCTCCAACACCACAGTTCAAAAGCATCAATTCTTTGGCGCTCAGCCTTCTTCACAGTGCAACTCTCACATCCATACATGACCACAGGAAAAACCCTAGCCTTGACTAGATGGACCTTTGTTGGCAGAGTAATGTCTCTGCTTTTGTATATACTATCTAGGTTGGTCATAACTTTTCTTCCAAGGAGTAAGCGTCTTAATTTCATGGCTGCAATCACCATCTGCAGTGATTTGGGAGCCCCAAAAAATAAAGTCTGACACTGTTTCCACTGTTTGCCCATCTACTTCCCATGAAGTGATGGGACCAGATGCCATGATCTTCGTTTTCTGAATGTTGAGCTTTCAGCCAACTTTTTCGCTCTCCTCTTTCACTTTCATCAAGAAGCTTTTTAGCTCCTCTTCACTTTCTGCCATAAGGGTGGTGTCATCTGCATATCTGAGGTTATTGATATTTCTCCCGGCAATCTTGATTCCAGCTTGTGTTTCTTCCAGTCCAGCGTTTCTCATGATGTACTCTGTATATAAGTTAAATAAGCAGGGTGACAATATACAGCCTTGATGTACTCCTTTTCCTGTTTGGAACCAGTCTGTTGTTCCATGTCCAGTTCTAACTGTTGCTTCCTGACCTGCATACAGATTTCTCAAGAGGCATGTTAGGTGGTCTGGTATTCCCATCTCTTTCAGAATTTTCCACAGTTTCTTGTGATCCACACAGTCAAAGGCTTTAGCATAGTTAACTTGCTAAAGAGTATTAAAGTGATATTTCAGGTTTTTAAAGCTATTTTCATAAAATGATTGGCATTTAGTTGCTGTTTCTCATATTGTCCCTCCTTGATTTGGGCTTTATGGTTATATAAACCTCATAAAATGAGTGGAGACAGGAATCCTCTTTTATTTTTTTCCTTCTCTAAGGTTGGTTAAAATTTAATAATACATTTCTCATATATTTGGTGAACATACTTATAAAATCATTTAAGCCTGCTGTTTTCTGGGGGAAAAAATGTTCAATTTCTATATTANTGTCTAATATTAAAATATCTATTTAACTTCCTTGTGTGTGATATTTGCCTAGTATTTTTGTTTAATAAGCTGTCATTTTCTTTCAATCAAAATAATATATACTTCTTATTTTAGTTGTGTCTGTTATACAAAACATCTAACTCATTTTTATTATTAATCCACCTAATGTTTAAAAAAATTTTAGCTATCAAGTTTAGTTCATAAACATTTATTTCTTTTTTATTTCTGTTTCTATCTGTTTGCTTTTCCAATGTTTTTTGTCCTGACATTTTTTTGGATTGATTATAAATTATTTCCCAATTCTGACAAATTCACCATGTTTTTACCTCTTAAATTCTACTCCTCTCCCACATTCTTTCTTCTCTTCTAGAGCTCTAATCAGAATCATGTTAAATCCTTACAGTCTGTTTGTGAAAAATTTTGACTTTTATCCCCTATTGTACTGTCTGAATGCATATGCTTCTTAATATCTTCAGACAAATACTTCAACCCATGGCTTTTCTTTTCAGCAAAGTCTAATTTTACTCTGGAATCTAGCTATTGAGATTTAGTTTATATTATGTTCTCACATTTCCAGAACTTCTATCTCCTTGTTTTCTAATTTACCTAGTCATTTTTTGTCTCATATCCATGTATAGGCTTCCACCTTCCCACTTTATTTATTTAAATATATCATATTAGCTATTTTACATCTGTATTCACTAACTACAACATCTGAAGCCCTTGAGGGTTTCTGTCTGTCTTTTGGCCATCTCTCCTTAGTGATATCTTGCTTTCATGTGTTTTGTAATTTTAATCAAGTGCTTGTTTTGGTATGACTTCGATAAGCGGAATCTTGAAGTACCTGGGTGGGGTAGTGATACCTCTGGAGATAATTTCCCTGTGTTTCTGCCTCACACCTGGCCTACATTAAATATGTTTCTAGGCTGGAGGTTTACTAGAGCACAAAGGTGGTATCAGATAGAATTTCAGAACTTTGTGAGATTAAGACTGTCACTATGAATTTTCAGAGCAGATATCTGGAATGTTTTTTTGTTTTACAGCAGAGTCAAGGTGAAGATTAACCAATCCTCCTTTGCTTAGAAAATATTTTTCTACGATGTCCTCTCATAAAAGGTTTAGTTTCCTGGGCCTTCCAAGTCTATGAGAGTCTGTTGTTATTGGGTCGGCCAAAAAGTCCATTTGGGTTTTCCGCAACATCTTATAGATAAAGCAAAAGAACTTTTTGGCCATCCTAGTACAATTTCCCCCACCCATGATGTGGACCAAGTCCTTGTCTCTTGTTCCCTGTGTGATCATTAAAGTATGTGGCACCTGGCAACAGGAAAAAACTCTCACAGAAGTGGTTTCAGTCCCTCGTTAGCACACTGATATGCAGCCCCACTCTTTGTCTTGAGACTTGTATATTTTCCTAACATTTTTAAAGGCTTAGTACATATTTAAAGTTATCCTTTTGGTATTCTGAGCTTTCCAGGTGGTGCTAGTGGTAAAGAACTCACCTGCCAATGCAGAAGTAAGATCCTGCTTCAGGAAGATCCCTTGGAGGAGAGCATGGCAGCCCTCTCCAGTACCCTTGCCTGTTGAACTCCATGGACACAGGTGTCTGGCAGGCCATAGTCTGTGGGGTCACAAAGAGTCGGACATGACTGAGCTACCAACACACATTTTTTGGTATCCTAGTCAGAATTCTTACATCTTTGATGGTTGGAATATTGTTCTTTGAGAATCCCTACTCCATCATTGCTTGAGTGGGAATACAGTAAGTATTTATCAGTCAGGAGATCTGACCACTGTTGTTCATCATGAAGATGCTCCAGTATTTTGCAAGAGAAAACAAAAATAATCTTCCATTTCCCACAGCTCAGTGTGCACTAAGCACACTGCCTCACATCCTGTCTTCCTTTTTACTCACTTTCCTTTTCCACTTTTCCCCACATGATTATATTCAGATATGTAAGACTGACATCTCCCTACAGACACACACACACACACACACACACAATACTGACCTATACTCCTTCAAAAACTAATATCCATGTCAGACAAAGAGAAACCCATTTCTTTTCTTTCACTGAGCTATTGTTAAGGGAATCGCAGTGACTTCAGATGAACAAGAAACCTTGATTTTAACAATAGTTCTGTCCGTATTAGCTATGAAGGAATCCTGAAAAAATGAGGAAGAGTGGAGTTGGGGAAGGAGGCAGTGAGGAGTTATTCTTTCCTGTCAGGTTTTGGTCATGAAGAGCTGGGGTGGCTCCGGGATCTGCTGCAAAAAGTATGTGTGTAATTAGCAGTTTTGTACTGTACACTTGGAAATTGTTGTTGGGAAGGTGAATTTTAGTTACACTTTCTGGTCATGATAAATAAATATTTAATAAAAAGAAATTTAAGAAATGAGGAGGAAGCTGTAGATAATCTCTGAAACTCTTTTCAGGTGTTCAGTTCAATTCAGTCACTCAGTCATGTCTGACTCTGCAACCCCATGAATCACAGCACGCCAGGCCTCCCTGTCCATCACCAACTCCTGGAGTTCACTCAGACTCATGTCCATCAAGTCAGTGATGCCATCCAGCCATCTCATCCTCGGTCGTCCCCTTCTCCTCCTGCCCCCAACCCCTCCCAGCATCAGAGTCTTTTCCAAAGAGTCAACTCTTCGCATGAGGTGGCCAAAGTATTGGAGTTTCAGTTTTAGCCTCAGTCCTTCCAATGAACACCCAGGGTTGATCTCCTTTAGAATGGACTGGTTGGATCTCCTTTAGAATGGACTGGTTGGATCTCCTTTAGAATGGACTGGTTGGATCTCCTTGCAGTCCAAGGGACTTTCAAGAGTCTCCTCCAACACCACAGTTCAAAAGCATCAATTCTTCAGTGTTCAGCTTTCTTCACAGTCCAACTCTCACATCCATACATGACTACTGGAAAAACCATAGCCTTGACTAGACGGACCTTTGTTGGCAAAGTAATGTCTCTGCTTTTTAATATGCTATCTAGGTTGGTCATAACTTTCCTTCTAAGGAGTAAGCGTCTTAATTTCATGGCTGCAGTCACCATCTGCAGTGATTTTGGAGCCCCAAAAAATAAAGTCTGACACTGTTTCCACTGTTTCCCCATCTGTTTACCATGAGGTGATGGGACCAGATGTCACTAAATCTATAAATCTGGATATGCTTTGGAATTGGGCAATTTTAAAATTAGACTTCATATGATCCTACAACTTACATGAGTTTGCTCCTCAAACAATATCTGTTATTAGAAACATTGCTTAAAAAACACAAAAATGGAGTTACTGTATAATCCTTCAATCCCACTCCTGGGTATATATTTGGAGAAAATTTTAATTCAAAAAGATACATTCACCCCAATGTTTATAGCAGCACTACTTGTAATGGCCAAGACATGAAAACAACCTAAACACCCATCAACAGATGAATGGATAAAAAAGTGTAGTATGTTTATATGTGAGTCTGTGTATGTATATATGTATTACTCAGCTATAAAGAAGAATGAAATATTACCATTTGCAGTAATATGGATGGACCTAGAGATTATCACACTAAGTGAAGTAAGTCAGACAGGGAAAGACAAATATTATATGATATCACTTACAGGTGGAACCTGAAAAAAATACAAATGAATTTGCAAAATAGAAATAGACTCATAGACATAGAAAACAAACTTATGTTTACCAAAGGGAAAGATGGGGGAGGGTTAAATTAAGAGATTGGGATTAGCATATATACATTACTATATTTAAAATAGATAAACAACAAGGACCTACTATATAGCACAAGGAACTATACTCAATATTTTGTAAAAACCTATAACGGAAAAGAATCTGAAAAATAAATATTCATTGTGCTGTACACCTGAAACCCACACAACATTGTAAATCAACTATAGTTTAATTTTTAAAAAGAAAAGAAAAAATATAGCAGCCTTGCTGAGTCAGAGGCACAAGCCTTCGTGAGCAAAAGAGTTGACATGACTAGCTTTCTGTGTTCCCTATGTGGCACATCCCAAGTTGAAATGCTTGTGCTCAACTTCAGAAGCTGTTTCCTTGAAAAATTTTATTTAAAATCTTTCACTTATCAACATCTACATCTGTTTAATCAACTCATAAACACTCAGTCCTGGATTCTGAGTTGGGCTGGGTCATTAATGAGTAAATTAATTGTCTTGCAGACAAAATACCCAGTTTTAATGATCAGTGTACCCTGGAGCATTCTGGTTGTTCATTTGTCCCCAGAGTTGTTGCTAAGTGGTGCCCTCACATGTCTTCCTCTTGATCAGCTCTCTCCCTTTCATCTCCCAAAAGGAGAGCAGGGCTCTCCTAGACCAAGGCCCAGGGCTCCAAGTGCCCAGACAGAGCCACCAGGTTGCGGCTCCCTCCCCTCCCCTGGGAGGCGCACTCGTCCAGCACAACCACAGCCAAATAGAAAGTGGGAAAAAGCAGTCTTCTTTGGCAAGAACAGTAGTGCACTCAAAGCCAAACCTTATGAATTCATGTCAGCGAAGACTGGCATTTCTTGAAATTCTCCAAACAAATAAAAGGAAAAACCTAGCTGCATTTGCATGCAGAACATATTCAGTCCAGACAACCACTAATTTTCTTCCAGGATTCAAGACCTGAGATTCTGACATCTTGCAGATGAGCCCCTGGTCATGTTGTTTTTCTCTGTCCTGTCTCCTATTTATTCCACTGGCAAAGGGGAACCATATTTTGTTTCCCTAAGAAGCTACTCCCCTAAGATCGAAGGCCAGATCTGGTAATGAACTTACAAGGATGGGCTCTAAGACCATCGCTGGAAGAATGCATTTGGGAAAACAGGTCTGGGTGAGAAAGTCTTCATTAGTGCATGAATACTATTTATTTATGCAAGGATGGCCTGTGTGTTTTTGTTTGTACTGCTACAGATTTCAGAGATAGGCTTCAGGCAATACAGTACCTGGAAAAACACACAGCAAAGTCCAGGTGTGCATTGCATACAAGAGCATATGCACTAACTTTGTATAGAAATGAATAATTAGGACACAGCTTCACTCTCTGGTAATACACTGGATCAGGGTTGAAGAGATAGGTTTTAGAAAAGATTTTTTCTGAAAGGAAAAATGGTCATAATTATGATAATTTTAATCAACTGAATTCATAATCAATCAGTCTGAGAAAAGTTCATGTACCATATAGTGGCCTGATAAGCTACATTATAGAGAATGACAGATTCTAAAGAATGAAATATATCAGGTGGAAATAATTTCTAGGCCATCAACGTCCTATCTTTCATCACTGATGCTAAAACATTTCTGCCAAGCAGGATAATAGTTGTTTTAAGATTTTTACAAAAATAAATCTTATTCATTTCTAATATTTTCACTACTTTCTAATTTGTAACCTACTTCTAAGGGCTCCCCTGGTGGCTCAGATGACAAAGAATCTCCCTATAATACATGAGGCCCAGGTTTGATCCCCTGGGAAAGGGAATGGCTACCCACTCCAATAATCTTGCCTGGAGAATTCCATGGACAGAGGAGCCTGGCACGCTACAGTCCATGGAGTCAGACACAACTGAGCATGCACACACGCTTGGCACAAAGTACTATGGGGAAATAACAAAGGATAAGACATGATGTCTAATGTTAGTGAGATTAGTACTAATAGAAGAGAAGCCATTATGAGTGGGGCATCAGAAGAAGAACAATTAGTTGAAGGGAATCTGACAAATTTGGAAATCTGAACACAGAGGCCAATTCAGATGAAGGGCTAGATCTTGCTAATTATAAATTATTTACTTTATCATAAATCTCACTCATCATATATAAAATATGAGAACTGATTTAAGATTTCAATGAGTGATTGTGTAACTGAACATATATTTGGAGTTCCTCAAATCTAAGAAACACATTAATTTTTATTTTCTGAACACTCCCCCTAGTGTCCCACATAAGAGGTGGAATAAATGCCCTCGAATATCACGCTGTGCCTCTCTGAATCTTAGAGACTGACTGTAACAATCTGGTGCTAGTGGTAAGGAACCTGCCTGCCAATGCAGGAGACACAGGACATGGGGGTTCAGTCCCTGGGTCGGGAAGACCTAATGGAGGAGAGCACGGCAACCCACTCCAAATTCCATGTACAGAGGAGCCTGGCCAGCTACAGTCCATAGGGTTGCAAAACGTTGGACCCAGCTGAAGCAACTTAGCATGTGCCTTTATTGAAAAGATTTCTTTGAGGCTCATGCCATTCAGCTCTGCTGTTTTCTGTTCTTCCTTGTCATAGTTATTTTCACACAGTAGTTTCGCTGCATAACAAACTGATCTAAAACTTAAGGGCTTAAAACAAGAATCATTTACACAACTCATAATTCTTCAGGGCAGCGATTTGGACTGTGCTCCTCTGGGGTTTTCTGGTCTCAGCTGGACTCATTCCCGCTGCCAGGATGACAGAGGTATGGCTAGACCAGGCCGACCTCAGGTGAGACAGCGTATTTCTGCTCCATGAGAATGAGGCCAGCAGAGTAGCCTGGGGTGCTAGGAAGAACCAGGAAGGAAACAGGTGGAGGCACTCAAGGTTTTCGAGGCCCAAGTTCCAAACCATCATTTCCATCACTCTCTGTACGTCTGCTGATACAAGTTATAAGACCAACACAAATGCAAGGGGAAAGGAAGAGATGTCTTTTGCGGTGGGAAGGTGGGAAGGGCTATAATCACCAATGGCAAGGATGTGGGGAGAGACACAGCACGGGGGTCATGTCCGCCTCTCTCCTTTCTGATCTGGTTCCTCCTCCTCTGTCGCTGAGGAGTTCTTGCAGTCATGGTCCTCGTCGTTTCCCATCCATCCTTTGACGGACCTCAAAATCTACATGCCGCTTTCTACTTCCCAGGTTCCTAACCTCTTCAGCACCACAGACTTCCACCTCCATGACATCCATTGCTCATCTGTTGCCTTGCCACATCCTGGACCTAGTCTACACTGGAACAGATCTACCTTGGCAACATTAGATGGCAACACCCCACTTCCTGACATACTCTCAACCCTTTGGGCTCTCATGATACCCTGACCCTTTTTCATGGGCTTTCTTGGCCTTTCCTCTGGGCCTTTAACACTTCTTCCCATCTATCAGTTCCCTTGCTGACTACTTCCTTTACTGTTTGATGCTATGCTACTTCATTTCAATCACTCTCCTCTTTATATCTTCAGATTCTTTCAAAAAATACATCACATCTATGTGACAGCTTAGGTGCTGTTCCCTAAAGGAAACACATGGCCACAACCCACCCCAATATTCAGCTGGACATTAGAGACAAACCTGGGCTCACAAATGAGACTTCTCACACTGAGTGAGGCCTGTGCAGAGTCAGTCCTGGCTTCCTCTGCAATCCATACTCTTTGACCCCTGCCACAGTAGTTGTTATTGTCTGGAGTATATGGGGTCCTTACATGTGTTCCTTGTTTACTGTGGTATTTTAGCTTAGCCAGGACATTAGTAAAGCAAAGGAAGGCTAAGTCTATTTACAAAGGGACATAGAAGAGAAACTTTTTTCCTATGAGCTCTTGGCAAATCAACTTGAAACGGCACTAGGAAAATTTGATGGTTTCCTCTCCACCCTCCTAAGCCTCCTACCATCCTAATCTCACCTCACCTACCTGCAGAGGCTGGAAGAACACAGAAAAGCCTTGACTATTTCCTGAGCCAGTAGTCATTTTTAACTTCTCAGAAACAGAGGAACAAAATGCTAGCAATATATTAAAAAAAAAAAAAACATAAACACTGAAAATGAGTTTCTATTCATGGAAGCCAAGTGGTAAAATGTGGCATTTGTTTAGGAAGGACAGAGTGAGTGCCCAAGTTACATTACCCATAATTGAATGTGTTGAAATCCTCAGAATTGGTGAAGCCTTCTGGTTATACAAGGGCAAAACCTGCTTGTAGGGAATGGACCTCATTTTCCTTAACTAACTGTTACCAGGTGCCTATTTCACTTTAAAAAATACACTGTATTTATTCTTTTACCTCAATCATCACTATTTTATTTCAAATTTTTTCATAAACAAATAGAGCACTGAAGACAGAGAAGAACACTTAGGTCCATGAAAATTATTCTTTCACCCAGATCACAACACTAAAACTTTTATACTCAACCTGAACACAAATCTTCCAGCATCTACTTCAGCATCCTCTTCCTGTCTTACAAGGTCAGAACAAACACAGTTATGGATCACTTCTTTAATACACTTGTTTTCTTTTTTAGTATTGCCCTTCTTGGTAGCTATCAATATATACCTGAACATCCTAGTCTAAGACAAACTGCATTAACTAGCAGAATAAAACATAGCAAAATTCCTCCTCTTCTCCTGCCACTTTCACTTTATTGCTCTGTACCATTTAATTTGCCCATATTTGCTCAGCCCGCAAAGCAAAACTGTCTTAAAGGGAAATATTCATTGGTGAATGCTTACTCCAGCATCCTTAGATGACTCACTGAAAGATCAGTGACCCAATCAGCAGAAATATGCAGTTTGAAAAATAACTAAAATATAGCCAACAAATGAGTCTCCAGTAACAAATAGAATGGGATTAATACAGGCAATCAGTGGCTTAGAAACAGGCTAAATTATAAAGCTTTGTGTTTAAATTAGCTATTACAGGGAAGAGGTTTGTTTGTTTTTCAAGTGAAGAACCTTTTCAATCATACTAGCTCCCAATATCAACCAAAGAATAGTGTCTACAGAGATGGAGAGTAGTGACTCAACTCTGATCACCAGGGTGGCAGTTTGTAAAATCAGGTCCAGTAACCACTTGCAAGGATGCACTTGCAGAGGGAGTTGCCAGAGGTGACATCTGGACCAACAGCAGACCCACCAGGTCACACTTCCTGTGGAAAAACACTTTTCGGTGGGGGCGGGCAGGGATGAGGGTGTGGGGTGGACTAGGAAGAGAAAGTGTGGTAAACTAGTCACTTATGACATCGTTCTAGGTCATTTGCCTCTCATTTGATATGGTGGGAATTTTTGCAGAGAGTGAGGTTATTAAGTCTAAAAAGAGAGTTTGAATATTCATAATTTGGGTATAACCTCTATGTGGAAACCTCAGTATCTTTTAAGAAGCACGCTGGAACCCTTCAACTGAAGTCACTACTATACATATTTAGAATCTGGGTTTCAACATGCATGAGAAACTTAAGGTAAAAAAATTTCAAATCACAATTCTCAAAGAAATACTGCTTTGAGCTCTAAATGACTCTGACAAGAAACTAGTATTAGACTTGGAAATAATGCCTCAGACAACCTCAAACTTGGAGCAAAGAAGGAAATTTTCCACTGGTATAAGCATTTTTCAAACTTCTTTCCTGTCTATGCACCATCATCACTCCAAACCCAACCCCACCTCAACAATGGCAGATTTATAGACAGAATCAAAATGCAAGTTTGAATCATAAGGTAAAATATTGGGTAATAGCAGGAAATTAGGATACTACAGGCTCTATTATAGCAATGAAAAAATCATACTGAGGATGTAGAAAATAGAGACTGTAAGTTGTGTGCTCAGTTGTGTCCAACTCTTTGCGACACCATGAACTGTAGCCCACCAGGCTCCTCTGTCCATGGAATTCTCCAGGCAAGAATACTGGAGCGGGTTGCCATTTCCTCCTCCAGGACATCTTCCTGACCCAGGGATCAAACCTGCCTGTATCTCTTGCATCTCCTGTATTGGCAAGCAGATTCTTTATCACTGTGCCACCTGGGAAGCATTTAGAACTAGAAGTAGTCAAAACAATTTAGTGTGAACTAATATTTTTATTGGTGAAAAAAAGTGAGGTTTCAAAATTTTATAGGTTTGTTAAACTATAAATAATACACGTCTTCAGTGGTAGAATTGCTCCTAAAACCTGAACTTTTAATATCACATAGCCCTCAGGCAAATAAAGGCACCTATTAAATATTATTTAATATTATCTATTTATTAAAAGGCTCAACAGTTAAAGCGTCTGCCTGCAATGCGGGAGACTCAGGCTCAATCCCTGGGTTGGGAAGATCCAGATTTAGTCCACACAAAGCCACCACAGCCAGATCTTAGCCTTTGTTAGTTTTTTCTTACACTTAGACTATAATTTTCCCTAATTTCTCTCTGACTTTCTACTTGACCTTTTGTGTCTCCCATGCCTTCTAGAAAGGACCACATACAGTGGCTGAGATGAGCTGACACAAAGCACTAGAGACAGCAGCAAAGAAAAGTGGACCAAGGAAAACTGTAAGATTTAAAAAACTGCATTGTTTAAGCTGTTAAGTTTTTGATAACAGAAAATAAAATATTATTTTAAATATTTATATAAATTTCAATAAATTAATCTATATATGTGTGTATGTATATATAATATATGTGTGTGTCTAATAAACAGATAAGATGTGCAGTCTATTCATATACCCCAAGGCCATTTGTGAGGACCTAGATATCATGTTGTAGCATATATATTATATGCATACATACATACATTAAATACTGAAGAAGTGTGGAGTTTCCTTTGAATTTACCTGGTACAAATTTTTAAGAACAGCCTGCACAGGTCTCATTCGTTTCTCAAAGACAAAGCTTGGCAGGTACCTGCCAGTGCAAGATGGTGATTTAGATTTCACCTCACAGTCTAGCATTTAGTATTTCATGAAAAATTTTTTAAAATATATGTTGCATGTTTTACTGTTTGCATATTATATAAAATATAATCCTTTTTTAAATAACAAAATAAATATTATGCAGCAGCAAACTAATGTGAATACAACACTTGAGGTCAGACTAAAACCTTTGGATTCTGTATCACTCATTCATAGAAGAGTAAAGCTAAGCTATACTGGGGAGACAGCAAATGTTTTCTAGAGTATATACCTAGATAAAACATTGCATAGCAATGTAATTTTGGAAAAGACAATGCTCTTTTCTTCCCTGGGAAATTTATTTGTAATATATAGCAGCATTCTAAAGATTCTGAGAAATCCTGTGAGGTAACACAAAGGATGAGATTGTTACTTCAGACATAGTAATCAGAAATCTTTCCTGAGCATTACTAATAATTTCATTAAAGTGGTCAACTGGTGCAAGTGAAGCAGGAAGATGACCGGAAGACAAAGGGTGATGCTCCCTGTGCTTCCTTCCAATATCACACATGGGCTTTCTGGCTCATAATATTGATGAGCTTTGAGAATCAGATACACATACTATGATGTCACAAGCCTAGAATATGTAGGTTATAAAATGACTCCATCTTATATACCAGATAGCTTCTCTGGTGGCTCAGAGGGTAAAGCATCTGCCTCCAATGCAGAAGACCTGGGTTCGATCCCTGGGTAGGGAAGATCCCCTGGAGAAGGAAATGGCAACCCACTCCAGTATTCTTGCCTGGAAAACCCCATGGACAGAGAAGCCTAGTGGGCTACAGTCCACAGGGATGCAAAGAGTCAGACACGACTGAGCGACTTCACTTTCATTATATATCAGATAGTTATATGTCTTATCTGACATTTCTGGACAGCACGCTTTAAAAAAAAAAACCATAGATTCTAAGTTTGTTTTCAGTAAGCAATTCTGAACGCAAACTTCTTACTAAAAGCATTTGACAGGTAAGGATTCTACTGCTGGCAAAGACTATGAATCTGTTTACCAGGAAGTTAGTTTTCAGTCAGGTTAACAGGTAAGAATGATTCTCTTACTCTTAACAATAATGGGAAAGAAATAGATCATGGGCCAGTTTCCTTAATTCCTTTTACTTCACTCTGAAGTTTAAAAATATCTGTATGTTTGATTTGTTTAATCTACTTTTCAACACCTTATTTAACTAATGAATAATTTTCCAAATATTAATATACAAAGAACACATTTTGGGAAACATCAGATTAAATCTAAGATTCTTTTTAGTTATTTAATTATATAAATTATTTGAAACCTCAGACAAGATACGTAACCTCATTAAACCTCATTTCATATCTGTAAAATGGAGTATTTTGCAGAATTATAGCAGTTATTATGAATAATATATAAAACACCTGTTACAATTTAGCACAGGATCTATCATACTTTGGCATTAAATATGTAGTAGCCTTTGCCTCAATGGTATTTGAGTTTGGGTATCAATTTTCATTATCTTAATTTAAAAACAACTCTTATTATTCAGTGTCACACTTTAGGAATTTGTTCCAGCAGCACTACGTTTCCAAGTACCAAAATTTGTAGTTTTTCACTGGTTCATTATAGATTGCCACAAATTTACTGGTTTAAATCGATATAAATGTATTATCTCACAGTGTCTCTGGTCAAGAATCTGGGCTGAAAAATCAGATGAAAATCAAGACTCAGTTAAAATCAAGGTGTTGGCTGAGACTTCAACCTTGTATAAGGCTTTGGGTCCTCCTTAGGCTTACTAAAGGACTTCCCTTGTGGCTCAGACAGTAAAGCGTCTGCCTACAATGCAGGAGACCCGGGTTCGATCCCTGGGTCAGGAAGATTCTCTGGAGAAGGAAATGGCAATCCACTCCATTACTCTTGCCTGGAAAATCCATGGATGAAGGAGCGTAGTAGGCTACAGTCCACGGGGTGGCAGAGTCGGACACGACTGAGCGACTTCACTTGGTCACTTGGTCACTTGTTAGGCTTACTAATTGTTGACAGAATCTAGTGCTCATGACTGCAGGACTCCGGTCAATTCATTTCTTCAAACCAGCAGGACTTTACACAGCCAAGTAATCCAACTGAGGGGTAGCTACTCCATTATAATCACAGAATTATGAGGAAGGAATATATACACTGTGGAACAGAAACCTTCGTGGCCTTCATAGGTTTCTTCCTACAGCAAATATATTTGCATTTTTGTTTCCTCTATGTGTTCCAGTTCTGAGTTCTCTTATCTCCCACAGTTACTGTCTTTTTATCATGTTATGTTTTCAGATTAGGATAACTAGGATTAATCTAGAGATTCATATCTTCTCTCAGTTCAAACAAATCTGTTCTATCATATCATTCACAATTTTCTTTTCTCCATCTATATGGTTTGTTTGTTCCTACTGGAATCCATAATGAAAATATCTTGAACCACCTGAGTCTAAACTTCTTGCTTCTTCAGTTCAGTTCAGTCACTCAGTCATGTCCGACTCTTTGCAACCCCATGAACTGAAGGATCCCAGGCCTCCCTGCCCATCACTAACTTCCAGAGTTTACCCAAACTCATGTCCATTGAGTCAGTGATACCATGCAACCGTCTCATACCTTCTCTTCCTGCTCTCAAACTTTCACACCATCAGGGTCTTTACCAATCAGTCAGCTCTTCGCATCAGGTGGCCAAAGTATTAGAGTTTCAGCTTCAACATCAGTCCTTCCAATGAACACCCAGGACTGATCATCTTTAGGATGAACTGGTTGGATCTCCATACAGTCCAAGAGACTCTCAAGAGTATTCTCCAACACCACAGTGCAAACACATTAATTCTTTGGTGCTCAGCTTTCTTTATAGTCCAACTCTCACATCCATACGTGAATACTAGAAAAACCATAGCCTTGAATAAACGGACCTTTGTTGACACAGTAATGTCTCTGATTTTTAATATGCTGTCTGGGTTGGTCATAACTTTCCTTCTAAGGAGTAACTTTTAATTTCAGGGCTGCAATCACCATCTGCAGTGATTTTGGAGCTCCCCAAAAAAATAAACTCGGCCACTGTTTCCACTGTTTCCGTATCTATTTCCGATGAAGTGATGGGACCGGATGCCATGATCTTCATTTCTGAATGTAGGACTTTAAGCCAACTTTTTCACTCTCCACTTTCACTTTCATCAAGAGGCTCTTTAGTTCCTCTTCACTTTCTGCCATAAGGGTGGTGTCATCTGCATATCTGAGGTTATTGATATTACTCCCGGAAATCTTGATTCCAGCTTGTGCTTCTTCCAGCCCAGTGTTTCTCATGATGTACTCAGCATAGAAGTTAAATAAGCAGGGTGACGATATACAGCCTTGACGTACTCCTTTTCCTATTTGGAACTAGTCTGTTGCTTCATATCCAGTTCTAACTATTGCTTCCTGACCTGCATATAGATTTCTCAAGAGGCAGGTCAGGTGGTCTGGTATTCCCATCACTTTCAGAATTTTCCAGTTTCTTGTGATCCACACAGTCAAAGGCTTTGGCATAGTCAATAAAGCAGAAATAGATGTTTTTCTGGAACTCTCTTCCTTTTTCAATGATTCAACAGATGTTAGCAATTTGATCTCTGGTTCCTCTGCCTTTTCTAAAACCAGCTTGAACATCTGGAAGTTCACGGTTCAAGTATTGCTGAAGCCTGGCTTGGAGAATTTTGAGCATTACTTTACTAGCATGTGAGATGAGTGCAATTGTGCAGTAGTCTGGGCATTCTTTGGCATTGCCTTTCTTTGGGATTGGAATGAAAACTGACCTTTTCCAGTGCTGTGGCCACTGCCGAGTTTTCCAAATTTGTTGGCATATTGAGTGCAGCACTTTCACAGCATCATCTTTCAGGATTTGAAAGAACTCGACTGGAATTCCACCACCTCCACTAGCTTTGTTTGTAAAGATGCTTTCTAAGGCCAACTTGACTTCACATTCCAGGATGTCTGGCTCTAGGTGAGTGACCATACCATCGTGATTATCTTGGATGTGAAGATCTTTTTTGTACAGTTCTTCTGTGTATTCTTGCCACCTCTTCTTAATACCTTCTGCTTCTGTTAGGTCCATACCATTTCTGTCCTTTATCGAGCCCATCTTGTATGAAATGTTCCCTTGGTATCTCTAATTTTCTTGAAGAGATCTCTAGTCTTGCTTCTTAAGTTCTCTTTTACAACTTTCTTATGCTGGAAAGGGGCTTCCCTGGTGACTCACATGGTAAAGAATCTGCATGTCAATGCAGGAGATCCAAGTTCCATCCCTGAGTCAGGAAGATCCCCTGGAGAGGAAATGGTAACCACTCCAGTATTCTTGAACAGAAAATCCCATGGACAGAGGAGCCAGATGGGCTACAGTCCATGGTGTCACAAAAGAGTCAGACACAACTTAGCAACTAAATAAGAACAACAAATGTTGGAAAAGAATTTTTGAACTTACATAAAAAAATCTCAAATTTCACTGAGTTTTTAGTTATAAGTGTTTTAAATTTCTTATAGAATTTCTGCTAACACTTTGTTTACTCAATTATAAAATGGGTAAATTAATAATTATAGAAAAATGATGTGATTTAGAACAACATAATGGCTGCGCGGGCACCAGAGGGCCGAGAGGAGCTACTCCAAGTTCAAAGTCAGGAGGGGCGACCTCGTCCAAGGTAAGGAGCAGTGGCTGCACTGTTCTGGGGCAGCTTTGAAGAGATACCCCACATCCAAAGTAAGAGAAAACCCAAGTGAGACAGTAGGTGTTGCAAGATGGCATCAGAGGGCAGACATTCTGAAACCATAATACAGAAACTAGCCAATCTGATAACATGGACCAGAGCTTTGTCTAACTCAATGAAACTAAACCATGCCATGTGTGGCCACCCAAGACGGACGGGTCATAGTAGAGAGGTCTGACAGAATGTGGTCCACTGGAGAAGGGAATGGTAAATCACTTCAGTAGTCCTACCTTGAGAACCCCATTAACAGTATGAAAAGGCAAAATGATAGAATACTGAAAGAGGAACTCCCCAGCTCAGTAGGTACCCAGTATGCTACTGGTGATCAGTGGAGAAATAACTCCAGAAAGAATGAAGAGATGGAGAAAAGCAAAAACAACACCCAGCTGTTGATGTGACTGGTGATAGAAGCAAGGTCCAATGCTGTGAAGAGCAATATTGCATAAGAACCTGGAATGTTAGGTCCATGAATCAAGACAAATTGGAAGTGGTCAAACAGGAGATGGCAAGAGTGAACGTCGACATTCTAGGAATCAGCAAACTAAAATGGACTGGAATGGGTGAATTTAACTCAGATGACCATTGTATCTACTACTGTGGGCAGGAATCCCTTAGAAGAAATGTAGTAGCCATCATAGTCAACAAAAGAGTCTGAAATCCATTACTTGGATGCAATCTCAAAAACAACAGAATGATCTCTGTTTGTTTCCAAGGTAAACCATTCAATATCACGGTGATCCAAGCCTATGCCCCAACCAGTAATGCTGAAGAAGCTAAAGTTGAACCGTTCTATGGAGACCTACAAGACCTTTTAGAACTAACACCCAAAAAAGATGTCCTTTTCATTATAGGGAACTGGAATGCAAAAGTAGGAAGTCAAGAAACACCTGAAGTAACAGGCAAATTTGGCCTTGGAATATGGAATGAAGAAGGGCAAAGACTAATAGAGTTTTGCCAAGAAAATGCACTGGTCATAGCAAACATCCTCTTCCAACAACACAAGAGAAGACTCTACACATGGACATCACCAGATGGTCAACACCAAAATCAGATTGATGATATCCTTTGCAGCCAAAGATGGAGAAGCTCTATACAGTCAGCAAAAACAAGACCAGGAGCTGACTGGGGCTCAGATCATGAACTCCTTATTGCCAAATTCAGACTTAAATTGAAGAAAGTAGGGAAAACCACTAGACCATTCAGATATGACCTAAATCAAATCCCTTGTGATTACACAGTGGAAGTGAGAAATAGATTTAAGGGACTAGATCTGATAGACAGAGTGCCTGATGAACTGTGGACTGAGGTTTGTGACACTGTACAGAAGACAGGGATCAAGACCATCCCCATGAAAAAGAAATGCCAAAAAGCAAAATGGCTGTCTGAGGAGGCCTTACGAATAGCTGTGAAAAGAAGAGAGGTGGAAAGCAAAAAAGAAAAGGAAAGATATAAGCATCTGAATGCAGAGTTCCAAAGAATAGCTAAGAGAGATA
The DNA here is from genome assembly GCA_006410935.1 of Redunca redunca. Lineage (NCBI taxonomy): Eukaryota > Metazoa > Chordata > Mammalia > Artiodactyla > Bovidae > Redunca > Redunca redunca. Next base: position 27,631 of record SJYQ01005990.1, on the reverse strand, counting down.
AGAAAGCCTTCCTCAGTGATCAATGCAAAGAAACAGAGGAAAACAACAGAATGGGAAAGAGTCAAAGCTGTATAATTGTCACTCTGCTTATTTAACTTATATGCAGAGTACATCATGAGAAACGCTGGACTGGAAGAAACACAAGCTGGAATCAAAATTTCTGGGAGAAATGTCAATAACCTCAAATATGCAGATGACACCACCCTTATGGCAGAAAGTGAAGAGGAACTAAAAAGCCTCCTGATAAAAGTGAAAGAGGAGAGTGAAAAAGTTGGCTTAAAGCTCAACATTCAGAAAACGAAGATCATGGCATCTGGTCAAATAGATGGGGAATAGATGGGGAAATGGCAAATAGATGGGGAAACAGTGGAAACAGTGTCAGACTTTATCTTTTTGGGCTCCAAAATCACTGCAGATGGTGATTACAGCCATGAAATTAAAAGATGCTTACTCCTTGGAAGGAAATTTATTTCCAACCTAGACAGCATATTAAAAAGCAGAGATATTACTTTGCCAACCAAGGTCCATCTAGTCAAGGCTATGGTTTTTCCTGTGGTCATGTAGGGATGTGAGAGGTGGACTGTGAAGAAAGCTGAGCACCGAAGAATTGATGCTTTTGAACTGTGGTGTTGGAGAAGACTCTTGAGAGTCCCTTGGACTGCAAGGAGATCCAACCAGTTCATCCTAAAGGAGACCAGTCTTGGGTGTTCATTGGAAGGACTGATGCTAAAGCTGAAACTCCAATACTTTGGCCACCTCATGTGAAGAGTTGACTCATTGGAGAAGACCCTGATGCTGGGAGGGATTGGGGGCAGGAGGAGAAGGAAACAACAGAGGATGAGATGACTGGATGACATCATCGACTCGATACACATGAGTTTGGGTGAACTCCAGGAGTTGGTGATGGACATGGAGGCCTGGTGTGCTGTGTTTCATGGGGTCACAAAGAGTCAGAAACAACTGAGCGACTGAACTGAACTGAACTGAGAACAACATATTTAAGCTAAGAGATCCTGACTTGCTGCAAAATAGATTTTCAAAGTTTTCTGTTATCACAAAATAAATAGAGGTTTATAAAATATTAGCATTTGATCTTGTATTCAGTTCTTAGAAAAATATTTATTATGTTCAATATATTATTCTAGTACTAGGTCAGAAGTAGATAAAAGAAATTTGAAAAAAAAAAGCTTTTCAAATGAAAAGAACAAAATAATCTACTCCCACATACTCCCATTCTAGAATCATTTTAGGGTATTATTTCTAGTTGTACAACTTAACCCTCCTCTTTCATGCTGTAATATTTCTGAATCTGTTTACTGATTATTTAATTATAAACTGGAATTGAAGATTAGTGGGGAAAAGTACAATTAGTTAACAAATCATACAAGAATTTCTCATTCCTAGAAAGTAAATTGATTTCTTTCCTCACATCATACAAAAAGAGTAATTCCCCAAGATCTAGGACTTCAATGTGAGATATAAAAGATTAAATCTTTTTAAAAAAATGGAATATATTATTTCCCTGAGGAAAGAAAGAATTTCTTAAATAAGAGCCAGAAAGAGTAAACATAGAAGTAAGGTAAATGTAAAAGTATGCATTTACTCTAAAATTAGGACAAGCTACAAGAACATACCCTGGTGGCTCAGACGGTAAAGCGTCTGCCCGTAATGTGGGAGACCCGGGTTTGATCCCCTGGTTGGAAAGATTCCCCGGAGAAGGAAATGGCAACCCACTCCAGTATTCTTGCCTAGAAAATCCCATGGATGGAGGAGCCTGATGGGGCACAGTCCATGGGGTTGCAAAGAGTCAGACACGACTGAGCAACTTCACTTTCACTTTCACAAGAACATACATGTAATTGGTTACTCTTTAGTACCTGAAACAAAGAAATCAAAAGAATATATATATATATATATATAAACAAAATGGATACATAGTCATTTCATAGCAAAGGACAAAGAAATGCATAATAAAGATATGAATATTTCTTCTTTAATTTATAACCAAGGACAGGGAAATTATACCACAATGAGACACAAACTCATATACATTTGACTGACATAATAAAAAGGTCAGAAAATTTTGATGAGTGTATAGAGCAATGAGCTTTCTCTAGCATGGATAAAGGCTGTGTAAATTGGCAGAGCATCTTGGAAAACAATACGGCATTCTCTAGAAAATGTGAAGATATGCACACCAGAATTAAAATTTCAGTTCTGTTATAACCGAGGAAAACAATCCATGTTCAAGATGCTTGCAAGAGTGTGTACATCAGCCTTATCTGTGTTAGAATCAATGTGTAAACAACCCAAGGCTTCCCTGGTGGTTCAGATGGTAAAAAATATGACTGAAATGCAAGAGATCTGGGTTTAATCTCTAGGTCAGGAAGAACCCCTGGAGAGGGGAATGGCAACCCACTCCAGTATTCTTGCCTGGAGAATCCCATGGACAGAGGAGCCTGGTGGGCTACAGTCCATGGAATTGTAAAGAGTCAAACACAGTTGAGTGGCTAATACTTTCACGAACCCAAATGTACATCAACAATAGAAAGCACAAAGAACAATCACATTGGCTATTCAATGGAATAACATCTAGCAGGAAAAATGGAAGAACTAGAACCTTAAGGAACCACTGGGATACATCTGAGAAAACCGAAGACTGAGCAATAAAAGCAAGTCAAGAAAATCACCCAGCATGTTTCCATTTGCATCAAGACAAGCCAAATTAAGCTTTATTTGAGGGGGATACATTTCTACAAAGAGGAAAAACTGCCTGACTAATGGGGAATGATTATAGAGACAGGAAGAAATAGTGGTTTTAAGCAGGAATCAGTACTTTGGCCACCTCATGCGAAGAGTTGACTCATTGGAAAAACTCTGATGCTGGGAGGGATTGGGGACAGGAGGAGAAAGGGATGACCGAGGATGAGATGGCTGGATGGCATCACTGACTATTTAGACGTGAATCTGAGTGAACTCCGGGAGCTGGTGATGGACAGGGAGGCCTGGCGTGCTGCGATACATGGGGTCGCAAAGAGTTGGACACGACTGAGCGACTGAACTGAACTGAACTGAAACAGCTCTGGCTCCAGACCTACTAATTCACTGTGTGACCTTAGTCAGTTGCCCTACCTCTGTTCTTCAGTTTCCTCATGTAACAGTGGGGTAATAATTGTACCTGTTTCATAAGATTATATACAGGCGATTCAGTTTGAATTGCTCTACATGTTTGTTCTTTCTCATTCAGGTTCACTTCTGTACATTGCTCACCTTCAGTGGAGATGAGGCAGAGGGGTGCAATTGGAAAGCAGCTACCAGGAGCTGCAAACACTTTCTTAAATCATCTCCATAAGGAGGTTGGCACATTCCCAGTGACACTGTATTCCATTCTTTAAACTACACAAGTACACTATGTGCCTCTTTCACATGTCCTATATCTTAGATGTTTAGAGATATAAACACAAAAATTTTAGACTATATTTGCCCATTTCTTTCTCTTAAAAAGTACAATATGCCATTTAAATTACAAATTCCCAATTAATGGACTATTTTACTTTTTCTTCTATTTCCTAGAATTGGTATTCAAATATTATTTGTTAGATTGATTTCATTCTAGGCAGCACTTGATATACACACACAAATTGGTTTTTAATCTGTGTGTTTGATTATGGTGAAACTTCTAAGGAATAAACAATTTCCTCTGGGCAATGGTTCATTTGTAAGACTGTAAACCTATTAATTTACTCTAAGAATTTAGTGTAGTCTAGTAAATTTGTAGCTGGAAGGGACTTTAGTTTAATTCTTATTTAAGAAACTGAAGTATAGTGAAATCAAGTTTTCCAAAATGGCTTAGTTTCCTTTACAAACTCCTCCTAACATTGTTAAGATCTCAGAAAATGTGTGAAATTTCTTGCTGCTTTGCTCCAACAACTGATGAAACACAGGCAATCCACCTCTGCTTTTGTGTCCCACCGTCAACCAATCCTCAGCCTTGAAACTCTGGTCTGCATTAACCAAAAATGTGTCCTGACACTTCATCTTTGAAACTCCATTTTCTTTCCTTTTTTTTAATATTTTGGCCACACTATGAGGCATGCAAGATCTTAAGCCCCTGACCAGCGACAGAAACTGCACACTCTAAAGTGGAAATCTAGTCTTGACCACTGGACTGCCAGGGAAGTCCAAAACTTTCACTTTCATATTGATATTTCTATTGTCACCACAGCCCAGTTTAGCTGTTTTTGTCCCTGGGATGCTGTTTATTGACCTGTTTGGATCTTATGCTCCGAAACTTTCTTTCCAACTTTGTATAAACCTCAACTCGGCCCCAAACCCCAGAACCAACAGCTCAAGTCTGTCAACAAGTATAATTTAGACATCAGTGATTTAGTTAATAATTATATAGTTAGTGAACAACAAGCTTGAACCTAGGACCCATCTCAAGTTTTGTTTCACTTATTGCAGTTTAGTCAGTCTATGTGGGTTCATATATTTTCATTAATCTGCAGTTTCTTCACTATTCTCCTCTTTGTGTGTGTGCCCAGTCACTCAGTCATGCCCAGCTCTTTGCAACTCCATGGACTATAGCCCGCCAGGCTCCTCTGTCAATGGAATTTCCCAGGCAAGAATACTGGAGTGGGTTGCCATTTCCTCCCCCAGGGAATCTTCCCAACCCAGGGGATCGAACCTACATCTCCTACATTGGCAGGCAGGTTCTTTACTGCTGAGCCACCTGGGAATCCATCTTATAAGCAACACACCTTAGAGGATAACTATAAATTGGCTTGCATTGGGTTTTGTGGCAATCAGTCCAGTTGATGATCTTCGCTCACCCACTAGTACTCTTCTCCAGCCCATGCTGTTCAAACATACTGGCTCTAGTTTTCCTCAAAAACAATTTGGATGATTCCACCACAGGGCCTTTGCACTCACTGCCTCTTGGCTTGTAGCTCTGTTCCTAGATGTCCTGATGGCTTATTCCAGCACCTCCCTTAGAGCTGAGCTTAAATTTTACTTTACTGATGGAGCATTCTGATTATTTTATACAAGGTAGCAATCTCTGCCTCTCCCCAAACTTTCAATCTTTCTTTCCCTGCTCTATTTTTTTTTTCCAAAAAGTTTTCACCATTGGTCAGACTTTGTATTTTAACTGTCAATATTTCATCACCAGAAACATCTGTCCCATGAAGTAAGTGTTTCTATCTGCTTTCTAATCATCATATACCTGTGCTACGAACACAGGACTTGCTCAACAAATAAGGGGAGAATAAAAGAAGGGAGAAATACAGCAAGTGAAAATCAGCAGAGCTCATAACTACTTGACATCCCGCATCAGAAGCCTGCCTGCCGTATTGTGGGGAGGGGTAGCCATCACTCCCTTTCACATCTGTCATATACCATCTTATTACATCTCAACTACCATAAATTGTTTAATTAATTAACCCTGCCGGAAAAGGGATCGATATAAGAAAGCAAGCAGTGTGAAAAATAACTTTGTCTGTGTTTTACATATCTTCATTCCTTTCATCTCTCTATACTTCTTTCCTCCTTCATGTGTCTTCCTCTCCTTTTGCCTTTACGTCCTCTTCTCCTTGCTCCTTTCCCGTTATTATGGCTGAATGCCTCTGTGGCATTAAACCAAGCTGAGGCACAGAGGTTATTGAGGGTTGAGGGGTGCATAACAGATGCTGTTAATCTGCCCTGGAGAGCCTTGAATGAGCAAGGGGCCCTTGCGATGAAATTGGATAGGGTATTCTGTAAACCAGTGATCTCCAATGAGCATTTGGTATTAACTAAGCAAGATATTGTGTATTATGTTGCTCTCTGTTTCTTTGAAACACCTGCCGATGAGGACTCAGTGTAATGAATTTTAAGAAAAAAATCTGAAAGTGTTTTTCAATTAACTTTTCTTCTTTTGTAAGGATTAGTTTCCCATTCTGAAAAATATTTGAGTAAATGAGAAAAGATGAATAAGATTCAGTGTGTAAAGAAAAAAATTAAAGCTTTTAGCATTGGTTGATTGCCTATCAATTTGCACATGAGACAGATGTTTATCATGGAATCAAGACATGATGTTTGGGGATATCACTTATTAATCCTCCTGCCTCAAGTCAAACATATGCTAACTGATCCCTAATCATTTTACCACTAGAATCCCATATTCTGTAAATTCTATGATGCATAAATTTACTGCATATATCCAGAATCCCTCAAAATGAACAAAAAGTTCATGATGAGTTGAACAAAAATTTCATCATGAACAAAAGTTCATGAACAAAAAGTTCATGTTGATGAGTTGTTGGTCATGTCCCTAACTTTGAATTAGAACTTCTAGCCTGGGAATGTAAGTGTGAGCACAGAGTACAAACTCAGAAGTCAATATCAAAGACCTTAGCTGTAAGTGCAAACCAATGGCAGAAGCAGCTACTTGTGACAGATAAGGAGTCTGTCAACAATATCAATTCTTGGACAAGAGGCTGAGAAATACAAGATAAATCCTAAATAAATAATTCTCTGTTTCTTTCTTTAAAATATTTTATAACATTTCACCTAAACCCATTGCTCTGTCTCATGAGTTTTGTGAACTACATAAAATTCTATGTAAACTTTTGTGTTTATGTTCACATGTAAACTCTTTTGGAATATGGATCTCTAGTAACCTTAGATAATTTTTGTGACCCTCTCCCCCACATTTAAAGAGCTACTGCTCTACAATCTTTTCGAAATCTGGAAAAATGTGAGAGGAGTATCTGGCTTTCTGTTCACTATAGTGTTTTTACTTGATAGAAATGTAAAGGGATGCCAAAGTAAAAGTTCTTTGGTTACAATAACAGCACGTACCTAATATCATTCTGAGATAAATAAATGAATATATAAACATAACATGCTTACAACTGTCGTGATAAAACAGTCAGAAAGTTGGTAATGATGCTGGTAGTGGTGGTGGAGACAATACTCCCCAGCATAAAAGGTTACTGACTATATCTTGGCTTTGAATATTTTAAAGTCTGAGTTCAAGATTTTAATTACAAAACTACAACTTTCTTCACAATATGATTGCTCTCAAATCAGTATCTCATGCACATCTGTCCTTTTGTTAAATAAATTTTGTTCAATAATATAAAGGGTTTTTCTTAAATACTATTTACGGAGAAGCTATTTATGAAACAAGACAATGGCCTCTTGGTGACCCTGATGTGTATGATATGGACATTTTTAAATTTTTTTAATTTCTTTAATTTTACATTGGAGTATATAGTTGACTAATAGAGTTGTGCCTAGAGAATGCACTGGTCATAGACAACACCCTGTTCCAACAACAAAAGAGAAGACTCTACACATGGACATCACCAGATGGTCAACACCAAATCAGGTTGATGATATTCTTTGCAGCCAAAGATAGAGAATCTCTATACAGTCAACAAAAACAAGCCTGGGAGCTGACTGTGGCTCAGATCATGAACTCCTTATTACCAAATTCAGACTTAAATTTAAGAAAGTAAGGAAAACCACTAGACCATTCAAGTATGACCTAAATCAAATCCCTTGTGATTACACAGTGGAAGTGAGAAATAGATTTAAGGGACTAGATCTGATAGACTGAGTGCCTGATGAACTACGGATGGAGGTTCGTGACATTGTACAGGAGACAGGGATCAAGACCATCCCCATGGAAAAGAAATGCAAAAAAGCAAAATGGCTGTCTGGGGAGGCCTTACAAATACCTGTGAAAAGAAGAGAAGCAAAAAAAAAAAAGGAGAAAAGGAAAGATATGAGCATCTGAATGCAGAGTTCCAAAGAATAGCAAGAAGAGATAAAAAAGCCTTCCTCAGTGATCAATGCAAAGAAATAGAGGAAAACAACAGAATGGGAAAGCCTGGAGATCCCTTAAAGAAAATTAGAGATACCGGGGGAACATTTCATACAAGATGGGCTCGATAAAGGACAGAAATGGTATGGAACTAACAGAAGCAGAAGATATTAAGAAAAGGTGGCAAGAATACACAGAAGAACTGTACAAAAAAGATCTTCACATCCAAGATAATCACGATGGTATGGTCACTCACCTAGAGCCAGACATCCTGGAATGTGAAGTCAAGNCCTGCCTCTTGAGAAACCTGTATGCAGGTCAGGAAGGAACAGTTAGAACTGGACATGGAACAACAGACTGGTTCCAAATAGGAAAAGGAGTATGTCAAGGCTGTATATTGTCACCCTGCTTATTTAGCTTATATGCAGAGTACATCATGAGAAACGCTGGACTGGAAGAAGCACAAGCTGGAATCAAGATTGCCGGGAGAAATATCAATCACCTCAGATATGCAGATGATACCACTCTTATGGCAGAAAGTGAAGAGGAACTAAAAAGCCTCTTGATGAAAGTGAAAGAGGAGAGCGAAAAAGTTGGCTTATAGCTCAACATTCAGAAAAGGAAGATCATGGCATCTGGTCCCATCACTTCATGGGAAATAGATGGGGAAACAGTGTCAGACTTTATCTTTTTGGGCTCCAAAATCACTGCAGATGGTGACTGCAGCCATGAAATCAAAAGACGCTTACTCCTTTGAAGAAAAGTTATGAGCAACCTAGATAGCATATTCAAAAGCAGAGACATTACTTCACCAACAAAGGTCTGTCTAGTCAAGGCTATGGTTTTTCCTGTGGTCACGTATGGATGTGAGCATTGGACTGTGAAGAAAGCTGAGCACTGAAGAATTGATGCTTTTGAACTGTGGTGCTGGAAAACACTCTTACGAGTCCCTTGGACTGCAAGGAGATCCAGCCAGTCCATTCTAAAGGAGATCAGTCCTGGGTGTTCTTTGGAAGGACTGATGCTAAAGCTGAAACTCCAATACTTTTGGCCACCTCATGCGAAGAATTGACTCATTGGAAAAGACTGTGATGCTAGGAGGGATTGGGGGCAGGAGGAGAAGGGGTCGACAGAGGATGAGATGGCTGGATGGCATTACTGACTCGATGGACATGAGTTTGTTAAACTCCGCGAGTTGATAATGGACAGGGAGGCCTGGCTTGCTGCAATTCATGGGTTCGCCAAGAGTCGGACACGACTGAGCAACTGAAATGAACTGAACTGAACTGACTTAGTTGACTTACAATATTGTGTTATTTTCAGATATACAGCAAAATGATCCAGTTATACATATACATATATCCATTCTTTTTCAGATTCTTTACCCATAGAGATTATTATAGAGTACTGAGTAGAGTTCCTAAACAGGAAAATTTTAGCTCAAGAAATGCAGGATGCAGGATGCTTGGGACTGGTGCAAGGGGAGGACCCAGAGAGATGGTATGGGGTGGGAGGTGGGAAGGGATTCATGTTTGGGAACGCTTGTACACTCGTGGTGAATTCATGTCAATGTTTGGCAAAAGCAATACAGTAATGTAAAGTAAACTAAAGTTAAAATAAAAATTTCAAAAAAAAAAAGAAAGAAAAAAAATCAAGAAAACACTCACTCTGTTGACATGAGAGATGAAAATTATGATGATTCGGCTGAAGGAAATTAAAAGAAACCTGAGTGATGGGTGGTGTGCATTTAGAGAGAGGGAGCCAGCTAACTTGCCCATGAACACTTGGGCCAGAGCCACCAGAAGTGATGGGAAGAGTGGTAAGGGGAGTAGTGAAGTTAAGTTCAGATACTAAAGGAGGCAGCAGGTCCTGGTTAGAGAGGACACAGACCGGAGGGTAACATCCTGCAAAGTTCAAGGGTAATGGCATGAAAAATATAGGCAAGATGGGAGTTCTGCCTCAGAGGAATGACAATTAACATGTTTTAATGACGGTGTTCAGAGGCAGTGGTTTCAACATTTAAGTATTATCAAAATTAGCATTCCTAAAGATGAGTGGTAAAGCAGATATTTTGTTCAGATCTCTCTGCTCCATTCTCTCTCTCCCTCTTCCTTCTAATCCTCTGTTCTTAATGTGGAAGTTTACAATCCAATCTCACATTAGTTCCTTTAAGTATGTATTGTGGAGAGCTTGGGATGGACGTGTACACACTGCTATATTTTAAATGGATAACCAAAAAGGACCTACTGTATAGCACAGGGAAGTCTGCTCAATGTTACGTGGCAGCCTGGATGGGAGAGGAGTTTGGGAGAGATGGATACCTGTGTAAGTATGGCTGAGTCCCTTCGCTATTCAGCTGAAACTATCACAACATTGTTTGTTAATCAGCTATGAAAGTGAAAGTGTTAGTCGCTCAGTCAAGTCCAACTCTTTGCGACCCCATGGACTGCAGGCTCTTCTGTTCATGGAATTCTCCAGGAAAGAATACTGGAGTGGGTAGCCTTTCCCTTCTCCAAGGGATCTTCCTGACCCAGGAATCAAAGCCAGGTTTCCCACACTGCAGGCATATTCTTTACCATCAGAGCTACTAGGGAATACCTGATAAAAAATAAAAAGTCTTTTTTTAATTAAAAATAAAATGATTGGGAAGCAGAACACATAGATGTTTATCTCTACATATTAAAAAAAAAAGAAGAAGAAGAAGTATATTGTGGAAAATCTCCCCTCAGTATATCTATGTCATCACCTGGCTTTTGCTGCCACTTGGTGGTAAGAAGAAGCCATGGGTCTAACTAAGACATTTTATAGTTCCTGCTGAACAAAGGGAATGTTTTCCAGATTTACTGAAGAATATTTAATTGTAATTCCTTTTATATTTTGGAGACAAAGAGCTTTTGTTGTTTTACACCCATTTTTTTAAATATACTTTTTTAAAACAAAGTTTCATAATATAAGCATTGGATAACTTTTAGAATTAAACGGACAATAATTTTAAAGTTTGGGCTAGTTTCTTGGTTGGTTTGTCTTTATTTTCCAAAAGTGAGATTGTATAGGAGGGAGCTGAGAGTGAAGTAAACACTCCCTCATCTGAGTGCAGACAAGGGGGATCCTGAAGGCAGGGCTGTGAGGTCTGTGAACAAAGCAGTAACTTGAGCCAAACTCAGAAACTGAGGTCCTGAATAGTTTTTTTATGTCATGACCTAACTTAGAGTCCTTGATTTCTAAAGCATCTAGTAGAAAATGACTATTGTAGTCCAGACACCATGCTTCCCACCAACATATGGCGTTGCTTCGCTTCCTTCATTTACAATGTTGTTTCTCTTCTTTCTAAATTCTTCCCTTCCTACAAGGCCTAATTTTAACATGTCAGCTATCTTAACTATTTTTCCCCATTCTCATCTCTCTTTAGCAATTGTGCGCTCAGGTCAGTTCTGTTCAGTCACTCAGTCGTGCCCGACTATTTGCGACCCCATAAATTGCAGCAAGCCAGGCCTCCATGTCCATCACCATCTCCTGGAGTTCACTCAAACTCACGTCCGTCGCATTGGTGATGCCATCCAGCCATCTCATCCTCTGTCGACCCCTTCTCCTCCTGCCCCCAATCCCTCCCAGCATCAGAGTCTTTTCCAATGAGTCAACTCTTCACATGAGGTGGCCAAAGTACTGGAGTTTCAGCTTTAGCATCAGTCCTTCCAAAGAACACCCAGGACTGATCTCCTTTAGAATGGACTGGCTGGATCTCCTTGCAGTCCAAGGGACTCTCAAGAGTCTTCTCCAACACCACAGTTCAAAAGCATCAATTCTTCAGTGCTCAGCTTTCTTCACAGTCCAATGCTCACATCCATACGTGACCACTGGAAAAACCATAGCCTTGACTAGACGGACCTTAGTTGGCAAAGTAATGTCTCTGCTTTTGAATATGATATCTAGGTTGGTCATAACTTTTCTTGCAAGGAGTGAGCATCTTTTAATTTCATGGCTACAGTCACCATCTTCAGTGATTTTGGAGCCCCAAAAAATAAAGTCTGACACTGTTTCCACTGTTTCCCCATCTATTTCCCATGACGTGATGGGACCAGATGCCATGATCTTCGTTTTCTGAATGTTGAGCTTTAAGCCAACTTTTTCACTCTCCTCTTTTACTTTCATCAAGAGGCTTTTGAGTTCCTCTTCACTTCCTGCCATAAGGGTAGTGTCATCTACATATCTGAGGTTATTGATATTTCTGCCGGCAATAGTGATTCCAGCTTGTGCTTCTTCCAGCCCAGCATTTCTCATGATGTACTCTGCATAGAAGTTAAATAAGCAGGGTGACAATATACAGCCTTGACGTACTCCTTTTCCTGTTTGGAACCAGTCTGTTGTTCCATGTCCAGTTCTAACTGTTGCTTCCTGACCTGCATATAGGTTTCTCAAGAGGCAGATCAGGTGGTCTGGTATTCCCATCTCTTTCAGAATTTTCCACAGTTTATTGTGATCCACACAGTCAAAGGCTTTGGCATAGTCAATAAAGCAGAAATAGATGTTTTCCTGGAACTCTCTTGCTTTTTCGATGATCCAGTGGATGTTGGCAATTTGATCTCTGGTTCCTCTGCCTTTTCTAAAACCAGCTTGAACATCTGGAATTTCACGGTTCATGTGTTGCTGAAGCCTGTCTTGGGGAATTTTGAGCATTACTTTACTAGCGTGTGAGATGAGTGCAATTGTGTGGTAGTTTGAGCATTCTTTTGCATTGCCTTTCTTTGGAATTGGAATGAAAACTGACCTTATCCAGTCCTGTGCCTTAGGAACCAATTTTCCTCTTGGTCCCATATATAAACCTAGTCCTCTCCATGACATTCTTATATCTGTGATGGTTACAATATCTTTTTATTTTTCTTGTATCAACTCATTAGCGAGTGTAGCCATTTAAATAGTATTAAGACAGTATGTACTAATCAGCAACTAAAATCAGTGAAGTCGCTCAGTTGTGTCCGAGTCTTTGTGACCCCATGGACACCAGGCTCCTCTGCCCATGGGATTTTCTTGGCAAGAGTACTGGAGTGGGTTGCTATTTCCTTCTCCAGGGAACTTCCCAACCTAGGGATCGAACCCAGGTCTCCCACACTGTAGACAGATGCTTTGCCGTCTGAGCCACCAGGGAAGTCAGCAACAAATTGTGCGGTAACTGGGAGTTACACATTTGGAAAATTTTGTCACAGTGTGATATTACCAAGGTATTTTTATTACATTTTACAAAAAGTAATAGACCTTCACTGTGGAAGCACCACTGAAAATAAAAAGGATAAAACTTCATAAATGGTTATTGGATGATCCTTAAAGTAATAAGTAAACTAAGTATTCTATAAAGTCCTGTCCTCCACACACACACAAAAAGGCAACAATTAAGTAACAGTTCAGTTCTGTCGCTCAGTTGTGTCCAACTCTTTTCACACCTGTGCTGCAGTCCATGGGGTCACAAAGGATCAGACACTATTGGGCGACTGAACTGAACTGAACTGGTTACTTAATTATTGCCTTTTGTATGCGTGTGTGTGTTTGTGTTTACTTATTACTGTAAGGATAATCCAATAATCATTTATGAAGTTGTATCCTTTTTATCTTCAGTGGTGCTTCGTAACAGGAGTTACTTAAATAATTTAAATTACAGTGATTCAGATCTGTGTTGAGATTGAAGGATATGAGTTTGCTGATCCTGATTAATTCTTTCATGAAATGTTTGCTTAGATAAGCACTTCATTGTTAATGGATAAATGCATTTCTATCAAATCTGAAGAAAAATATGTTTTGAAAATTCTCATCCTTACCTCAGAACTACTTTTTGCTCGTACCTCTGACTGAAAGGCTTTATCTGTCAGCTAAAGCACTTCAATCAGAGATACCAGGTACTTTTGAAATTTGAGCCACCTGTAAATGTCCAAATGTTCCATCCTTAGAACATGTTTATGAAAATAGTTCCTTCTCATTCTCTTATTGTATTACTATATTATGTCTTAATTTGTGATGATTTGTGAATATTTTCCTTAAGCTGTCATATTTTCCTTAAGGTTCTTAAGGTCAAGATCATTTATTATAATTTTGTATATTCCTTCATGTCTTGCCCAGAATAGGTGTTCAATAAATGTTTGCTGTTAATACCGTTGAGTAAAACAAAATAATGTCATTTCTTTTATTAATAATGACTGGCTCTGCATTAGCTGGGTGGGAATCCCAAGGCATTTGTCTGACCGGCATTTTCAAAATGACCAGCCAGTTTTAGAACCAGAGACAAGGGAAGGGGACCTGGTCTGGGTAGAGTCATTGGATGACCTTGGCTTCCTCAGACATGATGCAACCCAGTGGATCCAGATCAGAGAGTTTCAGGGTTGAAAGGGGTCATACACGTCATCTAAATAATCAAACCAGAAAAAGTATTCCAAGGACTACTTGGAAGATGTGTTGAGCTGTTAAAAGTGAAGAAGGCTAAAAATCTAAGATGAGAGTGGCTTAAGAATAATGCCAACCACGACAGTCAAAGCAATAGTTTTGATAAAAGTAGAGTCATAGGTCTGTACACCTCTTCAGATATTTTAAAGTGACATAAGCTTGATATGCAGTCCTACATGTTTCTGTAAGATCTCCAACTTATTTTTATTTGAATCTTAAATGTATTCCTTAAGCAAGTGATTTGAAGAAGATTTTCATCAGGCCTGCCTTCCCCCTTCCTCCCTCAACAGGGAGATGAGAACCCAGCCATCTCCACAGGCACGGTGGTCCCCTGGTCCAGCGCCTGGGTGACCCAGCAGAGGAGAAAAGCACCTTGTCAGTCCCCAGAAGCCTTCCTGTGAGTGTTCTGCTTGTGCCTGGGACTTCTGAGAAAGGAGAAAGAAGAAATTCATAAGAAAGGCATCACCCTTCAAGAAAGGAAACCTGCTATGCAGAGGCGCACACAACCATGTCTTAAAGAGTTCAATATTTTAAATGAACTTTCCACGTCGTTTATGTGACCTCATTTAAAAGCCTGTTTTTGGACTGCCTGTTCTAACTTATACCTATATTTTCCTGTTCACTTCAACTTAAGGAAATACTCATGTCAGCGTTGAGAGCAGCATCTTTATTTCGCTTTTCTCTTGTATTTTCTCTGATCGTGTCACAAACGGCACAGATGTTGCATGTGATGTGAATCTGGACCACTGCATACTCATCGAATCTCCTTGTTTAGCTCAGAGGCCCAGGTACTGCTCTCAAATCTGATAAAGAGGAAAATAGAAAGACGGATTAAACACTATATTGAAAGTACTAAAAGTGAATGTAAAAAAAGAATCCTCCTGCCAAGCAGGAGACAGTAGTTTGATCCCTGGTTAGGAAAATCCCCTGGAGAGGGAAATGGCGACCTGTTCCAGTATTCTTCCCTGGGAAATCCCATGGGCAGAGGAGCCTGGCAGGCCACAGTCCGTGGGGTCGCCAAAGAGTCGGACACGACTTAGCAACTAAACAACACAAAACCTTGATTAATTCATGACTGGCAAGGTAACAATCCACATATAATTTCTCATACTCCTCTACAACTTTTACTTATAAACTACAGGTGTGTAACCCCCTCAGTTCCTTAGAATAATATTCATTTACGAGTGACGGGAAATGCTCAAGATAATAATGAATGCAACAAATTAGTACATTTCCTGCTCATATAAAATTAAACATTAAATTGACCAACCAAGTTTGGTATGGCAACCCCACTTCATGAGTTATCTGGAGTCATACTCCTCCGGCTCCAGCTAGAATATGGCTCATTTACTCATGGCCAAATGTGACTGCAAGGAAACACAACTACCAACTTCAGAAAATCACAGACACACAACAATTCAGCCCATAACTAACCTTCCCAAATTTAAGTTCCACAGCCACACTTAGCTGCAAGAGAGGCTGTGGAGTGTAGTCTTTACTTGAAAGATAATGTCAGCTAAAAATAGTGTTCCAGTTTTTATAAAAAAAAAAGGAGAGAATAACTTTTGAAAATAAATTAGAAATCTTTGACACATAAATCCTTTCTATACCAGAAATGACTCCTGTTTAAGGAGTTCTTTTATATTAATGAGAAAAAAATCTGGAAAATACATTTTCTTTCAAGGATACAGACTCAGAGATCATTTTCTTATATTAAGTATGTATATATTTTTAATTATTAAGTATAGAAAGTGTGAATTTTGGTTCCCTGTGAGTTTTTTACTGAAGTGTAGTTAATTTTCAACATTGTGGTAGTTTCAGGTATACAGAAAAGTGATTTAGATGTATAGATATAGCTATACATATAGATTTAGAAATATTCTTTCCTAGACTTTTCCATTATAGGTTATTACAAGATATTGCAAGTGTAGTTCTCTGTGCTATACCTTAGATCCTTCTTGTTTACCTATTTTATATATAGTAGTGTGTATATATTGGATTTTCCTGATGGTTCAGCAGGTGAGGAATCCACCTGTAGTGTAGGAGACACAGGAGATCCAGGTTGGATCCCTGGGTCAGGAAGATCCCCTGGAGGGTGAAAATGGCAACCCACTCCAGTATTCTTGCCTGAAAAATCCCATGGACAGAGGATCCTGACAGGCTACAGTCCAAAGGTTCACAAAGAGTCAGACACAACTGAACAACTAACCACAGCAAGCACAATGTGTATCAGTTCAGTTCAGTTGCTCAGTTGTGTTTGACTCTGCAACCCCATGAATCGCAGCACGCCAGGCCTCCCTGTCCATCACCAACTCCCAGAGTTCACTCAGACTCACATCCATCGAGTTTGTGATGCCATCCAGCCATCTCATCCTCTGTCGTCCCCTTTTCCTCCTGCACCCAATCCCTCCCAGCATCAGAGTCTTTTCCAATGAGTCACCCTTCGCATGAGGTGGCCAAAGTACTGGAGTTTCAGCTTTAGCATCAGTCCTTCCAAAGAAATCCCAGGGCTGATCTCCTTTAGAATGGACTGGTTGGATCTCCTTGCAGTCCAAGGGACTCTCAAGAGTCTTCTCCAACACCACAGTTCAAAAGCATCAATTCTTCAGCGCTCAGCCTTCTTCACAGTCCAACTCTCACATCCATACATGACCATTAAAAAACCATAGCCTTGACTAGATGGACCTTTGTTGGCAAAGTAATGTCTCTGCTTTTCAAGACGCTATCTAGGTTGGTCATAACTTTTCTTCAAAGGAGTAAGCGTCTTTTAATTTCGTGGCTGCAGTCACCATCTGCAGGGATTTTGGAGCCAAAAAAAATAAAGTCTGACACTGTTTCCACTGTTTCCCCATCTATTTCCCATGAAGTGATGGGACCAGATGCCATGATCTTCGTTTTCTGAATGTTGAGCTTTAGGCCAACTTTTTCACTCTCCTCCTTCACTTTCATCAAGAGGCTCTTTAGTTCCTCTTCACTTTCTGCCATAAGGGTGGTATCATCTCCATATCTGAGGTTATTGATATTTCTGCCAGCAATTGTGATTCCAGCTTGGGCTTCATCCAGTCCAGCATTTCACATGATGTACTCTGCATATAAGTTAAATAAGCAGGGTGACAATAGCCTTGACATACTCCTTTTCCTATTTGGAACCAGTCTGTTGTCCTATGTCCAGTTCCAACTGTTCCTTCCTGACCTGCATACAGGTTTCTCAAGAGGCAGGTCAGGTGGTCTGGTATTCCCATCTCTTTCAGAATTTTCCACAGTTGATTGTGATCCACACAGTCAAAGGCTTTGGCATAGTCAATAAAGCAGAAATAGATGTTTTTCTGGAACTCTCTTGCTTTTTCCATGATCCAGCGGATGTTGGCAATTTGATCTCTGGTTCCTCTGCCTTTTCTAAAACCAGCTTGAACATCAGGGAGTTCACGGTTCACGTATTGCTGAAGCCTGGCTTGGAGAATTTTGAGCATTACTTTACTAGCATGTGAGATGAGTGCAATTGTGCGGTAGTTTGAGCATTCTTTGGCATTGCCTTTCTTTGGGATTGGAATGAAAACTGACCTTTTCCAGTCCTGTGGCCACTGCTGAGTTTTCCAAATTTGCTGGCATATTGAGTGCAGCACTTTCACAGCATCATCTTTCAGGATTTGAAACAGCTCAACTGGAATTCTATCACCTCCACTAGCTTTGTTCATAGTGATGCTTCCTAAGGCCCACCTGGCTTCACATTCCAGGATGTCTGGCTCTAGGTGAGTGATCACACCATTGTGATTATCTTGGTCGTGAAGATATTTTTTGTACTGTTCTTCTGTGTATTCTTGCTACCTCTTCTTAATATCTTCTGCTTCTGTTAAGTCCATACCATTTCTGTCCTTTATCGAGCCCATCTTTGCATGAAATGTTCCCTTGGTATCTCTAATTTTCTTGAAGAGATCTCTAGTCTTTCCCATTCTGTTGCTTGCCTGTATTTCTTTGCATTGATCGCTGAAGTAGGCTTTCTTATCTCTTCTTGCTATTCTTTGGAACTCTGCATTCAGATGCTTATATCTTTCCTTTTCTGCTTTGCTTTTCACTTCTCTTCTTTTCACAGGTATTTGTAAGGCCACCCCAGACAGCCATTTTGCTTTTTTGTCCTTCTTTTTCTTGGGATGGTCTTGATCCCTGTCTCCTGTACAATGTCACGAACCTCCATCCATAGTTCATCAATCAGGCGCTCTATCTCTCAGATCTAGTCCCTTAAATCTATTTCTCACTTCCACTGTATAATCATAAGGCATTTGATTTTGGTCATACGTGAATGGTCTAGTGGTTTTCCCTACTTTCTTCAATTTAAGTCTGAATTTGGCAATAAGGAGCTCATGATCTGAGCCACAGTCAGCTCCCGGTCTTATTTTTGTTGACTTTATAGAGCTTCTCCATATCACTCATTATAGAGAAATGCAAATCAAAACTACAATGAGATACCATCTCACACCAGTCAGAATGACCATCAACAAAAATTCTACAAACAATAAATTCTGGAGATGATGTGGAGAAAAGGGAACTCTCTTGCACTGTTGGTGGGAATGTAAATTGATAGAGCCACTATGGAGAACAGTATGGAGATTCCTTTAAAAACTAGGAATGAAATTACCATATCACCCAGAAATTCTATTACTAGGAATATACCCTAAGAAAACCATAATTCAAAAAGACACATGTACCCCAGTGTTCATTACAGCACTATTTACATAGCCAGCTAAGTCTTATTCATAGCTACTTTATGCTTTTTGATGCAGTGGTAAATGGGATATTTTCCTTAATTTTTCTTTCTGATATTTCATTGTTAGTATATAGAAATGAAGCAGATTTATATATTAATTTTGCATCTAGCAACTTTACTTAATTCATTGATGAGCTATAGTAGTTTTCCAGTAGTGTCTTTAGGATTTTCTACGTATAGTATCATGTCATCTACAAACAGTGACAGTTTTACCTTTTCCTTTCCAATTTGGATTCTTTTTATTTCTTTTTCTTCCCTTATTGCTATGGATAAGACTTCCAAAACTATGTTGAATAAAAGTGACCAGAGTGGACATCCTTGTCTTGTTCCTTATCTTAGAGGAAATGCTTTCAGCTTTTCACCACTGAGTATGATGTTAGTTGTGGGTTTGTCATATATGGCCTTTATTATACTCAGGCATATTCCCTCTGTGCCCACTTTCTGGAGAGGTTTTATCATATATGGTTGTTGAATTTTGTTGAAAGCTTTTTCTGGATCTATTGAGATGGTTCTTATTCTTTAATATGTTAATATGGTGTATCACATTGATTGTGAAGGGTTGTTTTATCATAAATGGATCTTGAATTTTGTCTAAACCTTTTTCTTCATCTATTGAAATGATCATATAATTTTTATTCTTCAATTTGTTAATGTGGTGCATCATGTCAGTTGATTTGTCAATATTAAACAATCCTTGCATCACTGTGATAAATCACACTTGATCATGGTGTATGATATTTTAATGTCTTGTTGGAGTCAGTTTGCCAGTATTTTGTTGAGGATTTTTGCATTTTTGTTCCTCAGTCATATTGGCCTATATTTTTATTTTTTGTGATATCTTTGTCTGGTTTTGGTATAAAGGTGGTGATGGCCTCATAGAATGAGTTTAGAAGTGTTCCTTCCTATGCAATTTTTAAAATAGCTTCAGAAGAGAAGGCTTCCTGGTGGAAGTGACTGGTGCCTGCCCACTGGTAGAGCTGGGTCTTGACCCTCTGGTGGACAAGACCATGTCAAGGAATACTTCTAGAAGCAACTGTAGGCTCAGGAAGCCTTTAAGCAGCCTGTCAGCTGATGCGTGGGGCTGTCCCTGCCCAGTTTTCTGTTTGGTCTGAAACATCCCAGCACTGGAGCCTACAGGCTGTTGGTAGGGGCCAGGTCTTGATGTCCAAAAGTCAGCCTCCAGGAGAACTCAAGCAGATGAATGCTTCCTGACATGTCTACCACGAGTGTCTATGAATGCAAGGTGGGCCATAGCTATCCCCCACCTCCTCAGGTGCCGGAGTCCAACTCCAGCAGCCAGGGACTCAACCTGAAGAGGTAAACGGTGTCGACAAATGAGACAGCCTCTCAGTTTTCTTGGACTGCCTGTTTATTTCAAGTTTAAGATTCTCTTTTATCCTTTTACAAAAACATCAGGCCAGAGGTTTGACATTTTCAGTTCCCCCTCTCCCAGATTTATTATCTCCATAAATCATTGTTGCTCTTCAAACAGAGTTCCTGCTTCAGTGATTCTCTCAGAATCAGCCTTATCATCTATTATCTACCTCCTCTAATGTGTCTTATAGTTAACATGTGATTACATTGTAACTCATGCTACATTCCTCAGTTTACTACTTATCTTCCTAAATCCTGTTTGCCCCTAACATCCTGAGCTCACTATCTCTTAAAAATGCTTCTAGCTATAGTGTCTCTAAAAATTCCTAACTTCTATAGACTATAGTAAAATATGCTAACTTTACAACATTCCTTAAATCTTTAACTTCTAACTATTTTAATTATTTCTAAGCCCTAAATTCAGTAAACTTCTTTGCCATAAACACTTTCCTCACAAATAGGCTTCAGATAGCAATCCCTCCCATGGCCTCAAGCTACGGCCTATGTGCTTATCCTGGAATACTCTTTTGTAAAAGTCCTTGAACAAATGTCAATGATTAACTTTATGAATTATTTTCTGAGCACAGCTGCAGAAGGCTTTGTGCCTTCTCATGCTCCTCTCAAGAACAATAAGCACCTTAATATTCCTTTTCAGTCAACTCAGGAAGTGAAAAGACAAGTCAGAATTACAAGGCCTAACTCCTTAATCCCAGGTCCATGCCTGCAGAATGAGGAGAGGGGTGCTGGGGGCCGTACCTCCATTTTGTCAGTAATCTCTAATGCAGCTCCCAACATCTCCCCCTTTTTTATTTTTTAGAGCATAGGTATGAAACTCAGGAGATAGAGCAGAAACACTTTGGCTGAGTATTCTGAAAAGGAACAGGGCCATCACACAAATCAAAACTAACAGGCATAAGCACATGGCCATAGTAATCATTATTGTAGAAAAGGATCCATGGGAAAGATATCCCTCCAGATTTTCAAAGAGGGAATTAGAAAGCCATTGAGAGGAAAAGTCAGGCTCTGCCTGCTTCATATTCTGAATATCCTGATGTAACTTAGAAATATCAATTCTAAAATCTGAATGATTCCAGATGCCTAAAATATGATTCTTAATGGGTTCCCAAGAGTGCATAGACTCATTCACTTGTAGAGGGGTAATGCACATCCATTTAAATTCAGCATGGCACCTTAAAGACAATTTAATTTTTAAATTTGTAATTTCTTGCCCCATAAGCAGAACTGCTTCTTCTAAAGCATTGACCTTATTTTCTATTTTCTTATCTATAATTTCCTGCGTAGTAAGAGCTACGGAGACATTTTTGGACAGCTGATTGACAAATGAGGCAGTATGCACTTCTTTTGATAGGGCAACAGCAGAAACAGTAACCGAAGCAATTATGGCAATCAAGGCAGTTATTCCCACAACCAGAGCTGCAATGAATCTCTTAGGTTGAGAAATTAAGCCATTAAGTTCATATAAAACTTTCAATGCATAATCATCAAACCATTGTCCCTCTAATTTTACAGGAACCATCAAATATGGTGGTTGCTTTATAATCATCACAGCCTTATAATTATTATAATCATTCCCATCAACACAATTTGATATAAAATAATTCACACATATAACATTGTAAACAGTTTCTCCTTCAGAAACTTCCAAATCACTCTGATTTCTGGCCAACAAAAAGGCATAGGGAGAATGTACACAGGCCCATACAATATATCTTTGCTCATTTAAAGGTCTATGTAAAATCACAGGTGCCATAGCAGCCAATGCTTTCCATAACTCAAGCTGCATGGGACCCGTTCCATCGAAGCTCACTAAAGGAGGAACCCATCCATTAGCATGCCACCTAGTAATTACTAAAGGCAGAGGGAGAAATGAATTATTCCATGTGGACCTATAAGTTTCTACATAAATCAAGCCCCATCGTTGATTCAAAAGATAGGGGCACCCCCATTCGGTCAGAAAATGTCTGGTGGCAGCAATGGGAATAGATAACTTTATGGTGTACGTGCATTCTTTCCAACAAGGAAAGCCAGAAATTCTGCTTATGCTTTCCCAGGCCTGTAGTCCTTGTTCATCAGAGTCCGAGGTGGGGAGTGCACAGCTCGGATAGTCCTTTAAATGAGGGGCTGCCTTTTTTAAGGCATCAAATAGTCTTTCTTGCGCCCCCAGCATCAGCAGCTGTAAAGACCAAAAGTCTCTCTTGTCATCACTTCTCAGAGAATCAGTAAGCATGCCTTTCACTGAAGTGCTAATGCATCCATTCAAAAAATGTCAGGAGCCGCATTAGACATTACTGACACTCAGGGGACCCTCCAAGAACAGCAGGTAGGTCCGGTCAAAGCTCCTATAAAATCATTGCTTTTTCCTTGGGTCCTGGTGCACATGAGAATGTGTGCCCCTATTTCCCCTATCTTGTGGAGCTCCTGCAGTCAAGTTCTGCCAGCCTTCAAAGCTCAGTGTTCCAGAGGCTCTTCCCAGTCCTAGACCCACAGGCTGGAGAGCCTGACGTGGTGCTCAGAACTTTCACTCCTGTGGGAGAGTCTCTGTAATATAATTATTATCCACTCTGTGGGTCACCAACCAGAGCATATGGGATTTGACTATATCACAAGTCCACTCCTCCTACCTGTGTGCTGTTCCCTCAGGAAAGCCTGGACTTGGGAACTGGATTTCCTTTCTAAACAACAGAGCAAAGAGTATGATTTCACTGTATTATCCTGATGGTTAGGGAGACAAGGAGGAGAGGAAGCACAGACTTTGTTTCCTGGCAAATGGGCTGACATGCAGGAGAAAGTAGGGTGGGGGGTGAAGAAGCTGAAGGTTGCCTGAAACTAGACAATAGAAATGCTAGCAGCCCGGGAAGCATCAAATAGATAATAAACAAACAAAAAAATTAAACCTGCTCTGCTAGCAGCAATGATTCCAAGACCATTTTGATAGGTTGAAGTTTTTGCACACATCACGACAAAGCACTTGGAATGACTCTAAGCAACAACTTGAAGGCTAAATGCTACCATGGGAATGATGCTGTGTGTTTCTGTTTAAGTAGAAGACAAGAGAGACGACTGCCTTTTAGCCCCTAAGAACAAAATACATTGGATAAAGCAGAGTTTTTACAAACAAATGACTTTCTTGATACTAATGGTTTTCTTCATTTTTTTTTATGCTAACACAGTAAAGGGGTATATCATCTGCAAATTTTTCAATGAAGACTGCCAATTAAAGTCATCTTAGGACTTTGTTGATGGTTCAGACAGTAAAGAAAGAATCTGCCTGCAATGCAGGAGACCCAGGTTTAATCCTGTCAACTACAAATTGGCACTTATCAAGAGCATTGCCACCAACTGAACAACACAGGCATTTGCCATCTGCCTCTATGGAGACTGAACCCCATGCTGCTATAGCTGTGGCCTTTCAACAATCCCTGAGGGAGTTCAGAGTGGTGTGAGGCACTCTGTGCTCCAGGGAATCTGGTGGGACAGGTCTTTAGATAGTTGAATGCTTTTAGGAACAAATTTTATTATCTCAATCCTTGCATCTCTTCATATCTAGAGAAACACTAAATCCCTTCATGGTAACATCAGATCCTCATGACCCCGGCGGGGACGGCGGGACAAGCTGGTTTTAGAAAAGGCAGAGGAACCAGAGATCAAATTGCCAACATCTGCTGGATCATGGAAAAAGCAAGAGAGTTCCAGAAAAACATCTATTTCTGCTTTATTGACTATGCCAAAGCCTTTGACTGTGTGGATCACAATCAATGGTGGAAAATTCTGAGAGATGGGAATACCAGACCACCTGACCTGCCTCTTGAGAAATCTGTATGCAGGTCAGGAAGCAACAGTTAGAACTGGACATGGAACAACAGACTGGTTCCAAATAGGAAAAGGAGTATGTCAAGGCTGTATATTGTCACCCTGCTTATTTAACTTCTATGCAGAGTACATCATGAGAAATGCTGGACTGGAAGAAACACAAGCTGGAATCAAGATTGCTGGCAGAAATATCAATAACCTCAGATATGCAGATGACACCACCCTTATGGCAGGAAGTGAAGAGGAACTCAAAAGCTTCTTGATGAAAGTAAAAGAGGAGAGTGAAAAAGTTGGCTTAAAGCTCAACATTCAGAAAATGAAGATCATGGCATCCGGTCCTATCACTCCATGGGAAATAGATGGAGAAACNACAAGTCCATTCTGAAGGAGATCAGCCCTGGGATTTCTTTGGAAGGACTGATGCTAAAGCTGAAACTCCAGTACTTTGGCCACCTCATGCGAAGAGGTGACTCATTGGAAAAGACTCTGATGCTGAGAGGGATTGGGGGCAGGAGGAGAAGGGGTTGACAGAGGATGAGATGGCTGGATGGCATCATTGACTCGATGGACGTGAGTCTGAGTGAACTCCGGGAGATGGTGATGGACAAGGAGGCCTGGTGTGATGCGATTCATGGGGTCGCAAAGAGTCGGACACAACTGAGCGACTGAACTGAACTGAACTTTTTATTCCCAAGGGCAGATTTGCTTGTGTGAATTATGCAGCTGCTGTTTTACTTTATCAGTTAATATACGATATACTGTTTAGAAGCCAGAGATTTCTTAAGTGTATGAAAAGGAAATGGTTTTGAAAAGAGAATATGAGATTTATAATCTTTCAGAAATAGCATTTGGGGAGTTAATGAAGATAAGATTAAGTAGAGAAACATGTAACTCTTTACAAAACCACCGCATAGATTTTTATGGATGGGAAACTCAATTCGTTTGGTCATTCACCAGTGCTCTAAGTATACTGTTTTGTTTAATAGAAAGATAAAAAGGCCAAATTCAGGTCAAAGGAAATACTATGACCATTTATGCAACATTCATTTCCACAATCTCGTCAAGGGTCAGCATGCTCGAAAGGAAGGGAGGCTGAAGAATGAATGCATGAAATCTTTAAGTGTCTTGTTTGAATTAACCTAAAAATAATAGCATGCCAGGAGAAAGAAACATCAATGACCTCAGATATGCAGATGATACCACTCTAATGGCAGAAAGCAAGGAGGAACTAAAGAGCCTCTCGATGAGGGTGACAAAGAGGAGAGTGAAAAAGCCAGCTTAAAACTCCATATTAAAAAACCTAAGATCATGGCATTGAGCCCCATCACTTCATGGCAAATAGAAGAGGAAAAGGTGGAAGCAGTGACAAATTTCCTCTTCTTGGGCTCTATAATCACTGCAGAGTGTCACTGCAGGCTTGAAATTAGAAAGAGAATGCTTCTTGGAAGGAAAGCTATGAAAAACCCCAGTTCAGTTCAGTTCAGTCGCTCAGTCATGTCCGACTCTTTGCGACCCCATGAATCGCAGCACGCCAGGCCTCCCTGTCCATATATTAAAAAGCAAAGACATCACTTTGCCAACAATGGTCTGTATAGTCAAGGCTATGGTCTTTCCAGTAGTAATGTACAGATGTGAGAGCTGGACCATAAAGAAGGCTGAGTGCCGAAATCCTGATGCTTTCAAACCATGGTGCTGGAGAAGATTCTTGAGAGTCCTCTGGACAGCAAGGAAATCAAACCAGTCTGAACTAAAGGAACCCAGTCCTGAATAGTCAGTGGAAGGACTGATGCTGAAGCTGAAGCTCCAGTACTTTGGCCACCTGATGCAAAGAGCCAACTCATTGGAAAATACCCTGATGCTGGGAAAGATTGAAGGTGGAAGAGGGTGACAGAGGATGAGATGGTTGGATGGCATCACCAATACAATGGACATGAACCTGGGCAAACTCTGAGAGATGATGAGGGACAGGGCAGCCTAGGGTGCTGCAGTCCTTGGGGTCGCAAAGAGTTGGACACGACTTGGAGACTGAACAACAACCATAGCATGCCATGTGGACAAGCAAGAAAAAGTGCATGTACTGTTTGTTCTATTAGAAATGGATTGTGACCAAAAAATATATATATATATCACTGCACTGTATTGTTAGACAGCCCTAAAAACATTTTCCATAGTGCAGAGAAAAGAATCAGGAGAAAATTTTTTTTGTAAGTACTCTTTAAGCATTCCCACATACAGGACAATTCATTCCTGAAATCTCATATAAACGGGTTCTATATACATAGAGATAACAACCAAAAGTGCTGAAGTACAGGGATAAAAAGGCAGCCACAGTGATAGTCCATAACATTTATGGGGACAAGATTATAGAATCATAATTAACCTTTTCTCCCTGAAGTTGCCTACTCATCTTTTTTTCTTTTACAACAGTTAAGCTGTTGTTGAACTTACACTGGAAATATGCCCCTTCCTGATATCTCACGATTAAAAAAAAAATCCAAAGCAACCCCCAAAACAAGAAACAAGGCTTGTGTTTTTGAGGCAGAGGATACAAACATAGAACAGTACATGAAGGTTGGAGCAGGTGTTCTGCATGCAATCCAGTGCATGTCATCTATGATGAGGAAAAAAAGAGCTATCATCCAGACATCCCTGGCTCATTTTTTTCAGGAGGGTAGATAGAGTTGAATCCAGCAAGGAACCACAACCTGTGCCATCAACGCCAAGTGTGAATGAAACTGTAGCTTGCCCTCTGTCTCCTATTCCTAATGATCTTTCAGCTCTACCATTTCCCACTTCCTTTCCCTTCTTCACTCAGGTATTTGGAAAAACATTCTTCTAGGTGTTTTCATAAATGAGTTTGGGGATCAATTTAAAATTTAAATTGATCTGAAACAAAAGCATATTGCCCTCTCTAAAGTGGGTGGGCCCCACCCAATCTATTCAAGGCCTGACTAGAACTAGAGGCTGACTCTCCCCTTAATAAGAAGGAATTCTTCCTGTTTGCCTGCCTTGAGCTAGGGCATCAGTTTTATTCCTTCCTTCAGGTTCAAGGTGAAGTAACAACTTCATGGGTCTGAAATCTGTCAGTTTTTTGCCTGGAATCACAGTATCAGCTCTCCGTCACACCCAAGCCTGCATGTGTCTCCAGCTTACCAACAGCAGCCTCCATAATTGTATGAGCCAATTATTTATATAACATACATATGTAATATATAAGTTCAGTTCAGTTCAGTCACTCAGTCGTGTCCGACTCTTTGCGACCCCATGAATCACAGCACGCCAGGCCTCCCTGTTCATCACCATCTCCCGGAGTTCACTCAGACTCATGTCCATCGAGTTCGTAATGCCATCCAGCCATCTCATCCTTGTCATCCCCTTCTCCTCCTGCCCCCAATCCCTCCCAGCATCAGAGTCTTTTCCAATGAGTC
>SJYQ01005988.1:0-23040 GCA_006410935.1 Redunca redunca | reverse complement strand
TCCCTGTCTTCTCTTCCTCTTTTATTCCTCTTTCTCTTCTGCTCTACCTTCCCCTTTCCTGTCCCTTCTTTCTCTCTTGCTTTCCTTCTGTTTCTTTCCCTCAGATTCCCTCCCTTCCCTTTCCCTCTACCCTGTCTGTCCTTAACTTCCTTCATCTGTCTCTGATTCATTTCCTTTTCTGCATCTCCTCCTCCCTCCCTCCCCTCTCCCTCCATCTCTGCTTCTCTATTTCATTCCCTTTTTCTATAATGCTTGTTTCCGTTTCTTTCTTTCCTGCTCTTCCTTCCTTCCTCTCTCTGCCTTTCCATTGTCCTTCAGCTCTTTCCCTCCCTTTTGTCTCTCCCTTGCTTCCTGTTCTTTTTGTCTCTATCTTCCCTCCCCTTTCTTTCTTCCCTCCTCTTTTCTGCCCCCTTTCACTCTGCTTTGTTCCTTTCTTTCTCTTTCCCACTATCTCTTCCTCACTCTTCCTTCCTACCTTCCTTCCTCTATTTCTTCCTGTCTCTTTTTCTCCCTCTCAATCTTTCTTCTTTCTCTTCCTTCCTCTTTTTCTCTCACCCTGTTTTTTCCTCTCTCTCATCATGTCTCCCTTCCTTCCCCTGTATTTCATCTTTTTCGTTCTCCCTTTCTCTTTCCTTCCTTCTCCCTCCCTCCCTCCGTTTCTCTTTCTCTTCTGCCCTTCCTTTCTTTCCATCTGTCTCTTCTCTTTTTCCTTCTCTCATTTTCTCTCTCCCTTCTTCTCCCTTGGTTCGTTCCTTCCTTCCTTCCCTCTTTCTCTCTGTCTTCATCTCTTGTTCTCTCTCCCTTCCATTGTTCCTTTCCTTCTTCTGTCTCTTTCCATTACTCCATTTCTGTCTTTCCTCCTTCCTTCCCCCGTCTCTCACTCTTTCTCTTTTTTCTCTTACGCACTGTAACTCTAAACTTCCTTCTTCCTCTGATTTTCTTTTGCTCTTTCGCCCTTCTCGCACTCTCTGCTTTAACTCTGTCCCTCTTCCTTCCTTCTCTCTACTCTTGTCTTTCTCTTTCTCTACTTCTGTTTCGCCCTTGTCCTTTCTATGTTTTGATCTTTCACTCTTTCTATCCTCTCTCTATATATTTCTCTCTCTTTCTCCCTTCCTTCCTCCGTCTCTGATTCTCTATCTCCTTTCTCTTTCCCTCTTTCCTATTTCCCTCTCCTTCCTGATCTCTTTCTCTCATTCTCCCTTCCTTCCTCCGTCTCTGATTCTTTCACTCTCTTTTGCTCCTTGTATTCTTTCTTTCCTTCCCTTGTTGATTTCTGTCCTTTCTCTAACTCCCTTTCTGTCTCTCTAGCTTGCTTCCCCTTCCTGTCTCTATTACGCTCTCATTCCCTCATCTCCCTTTCCCCCTTCCTTCTCCTCTCTTTCCCTCCTCCTTCCTTCCCCTCTGCTTCTCTCTCCATCTCTTACTCTTTCTTCCTCTCCCCGCTCACGTCCCCCCCTTCTGCTGTCTTCCTTTCTCCCTCTCTCCCTTGCTCTCTGTATTTCTCTCACTCTCCCTTTTCTGATTCTTCCTTCCCGCCGCGGCCCTTTCTCTCCCTCCGTCCCTCCCCTCTCTCCATTCTTTATCACTTTCTTTCCCTACTCCTCTTCTACCGTCTTTCTCTTTCCTCCTTCCTTCTCTAATTCTCTCCCCTTCTCTCTTTCCCTTTCCCGTCTGGCTCTGTTTTTCTCTCTGTAACTCCTTCACTTTCTCGTTTACTTCCTTCTCCATGTCTCCTCTTCTCCTTCCCTCCCTTTCCCGTCTCTGATTCCGTCTCTCCTTCCTCTTTCCTCCTCTCTCTGCATCTCTTTCCCTGTTTATCTCCCCTCCCCTCACTCGATTCCTTCCTCCTCTGATTTCATCATTCCTCTCCCTTCCTCTTTCCCCTTTTGTTCCTCTTCCTGCCTCCCTTCCTCTCTTCCTCTTTCTGTTTCTTTCACTCTTTGTCTAATGCTTTTTCCTTCCATTTCTTCCTTCCCTGCTCTCTCTTCCCTTCCCTCCTCTCTCCTTCCACCTTTCTATCATCCTTTGTCTCTCTTTCTCTCCTGTTTTTTCTGTCTTCTCTCTTTCTCCCTCATGGTTTCTCTCTTTTTATCTCTCTTCCTTCCCCTCTTTCTTTCCCTCTCTCTCCCTCCCTTTTCTTCCGCTCTTTCCTCTTTCTCTTTTGCTCTTTCCTCCTTCCTACCTTCTGTCTCTAGCTTCCTTTCTCCCTCTACCTTCCTTCCTTTATTCCTTTCTGTTTCTCTTTACCTTTCTTCCCTTTTCTCTCACCCCTTCTTTCCATCCTCTCTCCCATCTCTCTCGCTTTCTGCCTTCCTTCCTCCTCTCTTCCTTCCTTCCTCTCTCACTCTTTCTCTGATGCCTTTCCTTTCCTTCCATTCCTCTTTCCTGTTCTTTTTCTCCCTCCCTTCTTTGCTTCCTCTGTTTTTGTCTGTTCCTTCCCCATTTCTTTCTTTCCTTCCCTCTCCCTTTTCTTCCCCCTTTCTTTCTCTTTCAGTCTTTCTTTTCCACTATTCCTCCCTATCTTACTTTCTCTCTGCATCTCTAACTTCCTTTCTTCCTCTCTCTATCTTCCTACGTTCCCTGATTCCTTCTTTCCTCTCTGTCTCTCTTGCTTTCTTTTCCTCTCACCCTTTCTTTCTGCTTTTCTCTCTTGCTGTCTTCCTTCTTCCTCCCTCCCTCCTTCCCTTGTATTTCTTTCATTCTTCCTTTGACCCTCTGTCTCTCATTCCTAGGAATTTTCTGTCTCTTCCTGTCTTCCTTCCTCTCTTCTCTCTCCGCCTTCCTTCCTGATTCTCTTTTTCTTTTTGTTTCACTCTAATTCTGTTTCCGTCTCTTTCCTTCAATTTCCCTGTCTCTTCCATTCTCTTTGTACCCCTTTTCTCCTTTTCTTCCTCACTCCCCATTTCTTTTCTGCTCTACAATTTTCTCTCACCCTTCTCTCCCTTCCATCCTCCTTGCTCTCTCCTCCCCTCTTGATCTTCCCCCTTGATTCCTTCCTTCCGTCATTTCTCTTTATTGATCTGTTTTCCTTCCTCCCTTTCCTACTTCTTTCCTTCTCTCTCTTCACTCTCCCTTTGGTCCTTTCTATTTTCCTTTCTTTCCATGTATTTCTCTGTTCCTCTCTTCCTCTTGCTATCTCGCTCCCTTTTTACTTCCTTCCTCCCACTCTTTCCCTCTCTTTTTGTTCTCTCTCGGCGCCTTCCTTCCTTTTTTGATGCCTCCCTTCCTTCATCTTCCTCTCTTTTTGTCCTCGTCTCCCCTTCCTCAGGCATTCGCTCTTCCTTCCCTTGCTCCCCTCTATTACTCTATTCCTGATTCTCTTTCCTCCTCTCTCTCTCTCCTTTGCTCTTTAGCTCTTTCTCTAACTTCCCTCCTTTCTCCTCCCCGCCCCCCGGCCTCTCCCCCTTCCTTCCCGGCTGTGGCTCTTCTGCATCTCTCTCATCCTCCCCTCTCGTTCCGTTTTTCCGTCTCTCGTCCTCCCTTCCTCTCCGTCTCTCTGGCCTCTCTCTCCTCTTCCTCTCCCTTTAACTCTCGCTCCCTCTCGACACCTGCGATTCTCTTCACTCCTCCCTCCTCTCTCCTTTGTTGGTTTCTGCCCTTCTCTCTGACCCCCTTTCTGTCTCCAGCGTGCTTGCTTCCTCCCCCACTCGCTCCCTCATCTCCCGTCTTCTCCTCTCTCGCCTTCTCATTCTTCCCCTCTGGTCTCTCCCTTCCTCTCTGTCTCCTCCTCTCTCTTCCTATTTATCTTTCTTTCTCCCTTGATTGCTTCCTTCTTTCATCTGTGTTTTCCCTTACTTTCTCTTAGTCTTTCTCGCTCTTTTTTCCCTCTGTCTCCTTCCCTATCTTCCTTCCTCATCTCTTATTTTTTCTATCCTCTATTTCCTCTCTTTCTCTCTCATCCTGTCTTTCCATTACTCTTTCTCCTTTCTCTCTCCTTTTCTCTTCATTAACTCTTTCTCTTTTCCTACCCTTTTCCCCACCTTCCTTCCCCTCTTCCCTTCCTCTCTCTCCCTTCCTTTCTTCTGATTTTCTTTCACTCTTTCCTTCTCTCCCTTCCTTTCTTGATTCTTCTCATTCTTTCTCCCCCTCCTCCATTCCTCTCTATTCCTTTTGCTTTAACTCTTTCTTCCTTTCTCATTTCTCTGTCCCTTCCTTCCCCCTTCTTTATCTCCTGCCTTCATCTTTGTCTGTCTCTATATTTCGCTCTTCCTCTCACGCCACTTCCCCCTTCCTTTCTCTTCTTTCACTTTCTTCCCTCATCGTTTTCCTTCCTTCCCCCCCTCTCCCCTCCTCTGATTTCTACCCTTCTTTGTCTCTAACTCCTTCTCTCTCTCTAGCTTGCTTCCTTTCTTCCTGTCTCTCGTGCTCTCATTCCCCCGTTTCCCCTTTTCTCTTCCCCTCTCCTTTCTCTCCTCTGGTTCTTTATTCCTTTTTCTTCCTTCCTCTCTCTCCTCTGTATCTTCCTTGATCTATTTCCCTCTCTTTCTGCAATCCTTCCTCTAATCTGCTTCTCTGCCTCACTTTCTCCTTCTCTAGCTTCCTTTCTCCACCTCTCTGTCGTCTTCCTTCCTCTTCTTTTTCTTTTCTCTCCTTTATTCTCTTTCTCTACCTTTCTTCCTCTCTTGCTTGTTCTCCCCTGCTGATGGCTTCCTCTCACAATGTCTCTTTTGCCATTCCTCTCTTCTCTCTCATCCTTTCACTCTCTCTATTCTCCTAGTTTCTTCCTCTCTCTCGTCTATTTCTTGCTTTCTAGGCTTGAACGCTCTAAATTCTCACCTTGTCAGCAGGTCTCCTAGTTGTGAGGTGGTTATCTCCAGACTACTTCCTTAGAGTGGACTCTGACCACTACACAGCACCTCCAGCGCCCTGTAATAACCTGAATTAAGGATCTGAAAAAGAATCCTTACAGGAATCTGTACAGCAGAATCAAGTGGCTACAGAACTCAAACACAACGCTGTATCTCTCACACAGTGCAGTCAAGCTTGCAAATGAAAGGGCAGGCTGCTCACCCTGTTCTCCTCAGGCCCTTGCGACCTGCTCTCGCGTCACATGCCTGGAGCCTGAGGCTTCATCCCAAGGCTGCACTGGGGTGGGGCTGAAGGAGCTGAACAGGATGGGCGCCAGAAAGACCCCACCTAACTGTAGGGCCTGGTCCCGACTGGCTGGGAGCACAGCTTCGGGATGCAGGCTGGCCCTCGATCAGCTAAGGCACTCTTAGTGCACCCAAAGCATGCTGCAGCCGCTGGGCAGGAAGGCTGTGAGAAGTTTCTGCGCACCACAGCTCCTGTTGCTCGGGATCCCAATTACAGACTGCTTCCTTTGAGTCACCCCACCTCCAAACCACAGCGTCCTCAGCACAGCACTTTGCAGAACCTGGGGTTTGTCTGTCAGGTAGAAGCAGACAGCAGGAGCCTGCAGGGCAAGAGGGAAGCGGGGATGAGTCACAGACTCTTGGCTGTTTCTTTGGGCACCTCCCACTTAAACTGACAACCCAGGAAAACAGCTTTCCCTAAGAGCCATGAAGGTTGGGCTTGCCCGATTTAACAGACGGGCAGGAGAAGGTGCTACCTGCCTTGTGGCTGCTGCTTGTAACACGAACTTTAAAACCTGCACTTCAGAGCAGCTAAAGAAATCAATTGCAAGAGCTAAATTTTACACTTTTTTAAAAAACAAAAATCAACTGAAAAGATGCTCAGCATCTCTCATGATTAATAAATGCAAGTTAAAGTGACAATGAAGTGACCCATCACACAAGTCATCAAAAAGCCACTACACAAAAATCGCTGGAGGAGAAGAGAATCCTACGGCGCCACTGGTTCAAACATAAACTGGAAACAGCCACTCTGCAGGAAAACTGTAAAGGTTCTGTAAAACCAAAGAGCAATGCTACCACAAGCTTTGGGAATCCCAGTCCTGGGCCTATACCCAGAGAACACCATCCTCGAAAAGACACATGAAACCCAGCTGTCGTTGTGCCATAACCCCAAATAGAAGACCAACCAAAACCATGGCAATGTCGAACCACAGATAAATGAGGAAAAAAAGCTTGCAACAACCACTCAATGGACTGGTGCTCAGCCAGTAAACAGAATGAAATCATGCCATCTCTGGGCACTTGGACCCAGCAAGACATGATCACACTAAATAGACAAACTCAAAGTCAAACATTGCTTGTAACACTTAGAAGAGCTATCTAGACATGGATACAACTGAGGTACTAAAAAATAAAACATGAGATACTAAAAAGGAACTTAGATTTAGCAAAAGTAAAAGTTAGAGCGGAGAATAAATTAGGATGTTGAGACTGGTTTTCTGTCAAATACACACCCCACCCATATAAATATATATACATTTAACAAGCAAGGACATATGAGATAGCACAAGGCACTCTACTCAACACTGCAATAACCCACATGGGTAAAGCACCCGAGAAAGAACAGGTAAAAGTGCATGTGCAACTGAATCAGGTTGCTGCAGAAGTAAAAAAGAGCACTGTGTATCACCTGTAATGCAATAGAATATGGAAATGATATTTTTAAAAAATAGAGTGAGGCCTACCTATTCTACTGCATGAGGCCAGTGTCAGTCACCTGGGCAGGGTCAGAGTAGTGAGGCCTGAACTGGCTTGGGTCCCAGGGTGGCCTGGGGTGAATCTGAGAGAGCTGAAGGGTTTGTGCCTCCAAATGAGTGCCACCTTGCACCTGTACTGCCTGCTACCGTCAGCTGGGACCACAACCTGCTTATGCAAGCTGACCCTCTAAGAGATAACGCTAGCCTAGTATACCTGAAGTGATGCTGGAGCTACTGGGTAGTAAGAGCGCTCAAAAGTCTCCCGGTCTCCACAGCTCCTGGTCCTGGGGAACCCACTTAGCACAGGCTTCCTTTAGGTTGCCCGACCTAAAACCACAGAACTCTCAATAAAACTCAGGCAGGGCTTGAAATCTGTCTCCAGGGTGGGAGGAGAGGGAGGACCCTGAAGGGCAAGAAGGAAGAGGAATTGAATCACAAGCTAATGGCTATTTCTCCCAGCAAGTTTCAGTCTAAGGGACCACCCAGGAAACCGCTTTCTCTAAAGCTCATGAAGGATCAGATTGCCCAAAACACAGGGGAGAGGAAGGGGAAGGGCTGCCACCTTGTGGCCACGACTAGTAACAGCATCTTTCAAAAGGAGCTTCAGGGCACTTAAACAGGTTTGTAGAGCTGTGAATGGCACCTGCCCTCAAGCTATATCACACAAAAGTCTAATGGTCAGATGTTCAGCATCTTCAGTGATTAGAAAAATGCAAATCTAAATGACAAATCTGTAAACCCTAACCCCAGTTATCAAAAGGGCTACACACAAAAAATTCAAAAGAGGCTGGGCACAAAAGGGAACACCACCACACGGTCAGTGCAAATATAAACTGGCAGTGGCCACTCTGGGGAACACTACCGAAGTTCTTCCCACAATGAAACGGAGTGCTACCACAAGCTCTGGAGACCACACTCCTGGGAATATACTTGGAGGAAATCATCCTTTGAAAAGACATATGCATTCAAATGGTATTTGTGCCGATATCCAAAACAGCACAGCCACTGAAACCACCGGTAAGTGCATTCATTAATTAACGAAAGAAAAAGACACGCAACAAACATACCATGGACTAGTAGTCAGCATGAAAACAGGATGAAGCCGGGCCATTCGCGGCTCTGAGACACATCAGGAGAGGACTGTGCCAAGTACCCAGTCAGACAGGGAAAAACACACACCATTCACATCACAAATGGGGACTCGAAACACTGAACACCCGAACTAGTATACTAACAATACAGAAGGGAGACCAAGAAAAGAACTTAATTTACTAAAGGGAATAGATGGCGAGTGGAGGGAAGACAATGGGAATGGTGCGATTGACAGGAAAGCACAAATAAATAAAGTGTGTGTATATGTGTATATATATACACAAAAAACAAAACCACCAAGGGCGTGTGAAATACCACAAGAGACTCTACTCACCACACTGTAACATCCTCTGTGGGTGAATGATCGGAGAAAATACAGATACTATTATTTATTTAACTAAGTCAGGCTGATGTAGAACAGCAGACCAACACTGTGTATCAACTGTATCACAATACAAAATGGAAATTAGCGCAGATCTGGACTGCCTCCTCTGTTCCAGGAGGTCCGGGCCAGTTGCGCTGGTGTCACACCCACGAGGCCTGAGCAGGCCTCGGTCCCAAGCTGGCCTGGGTAAACCCGAGAGCGCAGAAGAGCCTGTGCAGGCAAACGAGCCCCCCTAACACCCGTACTTCCGGCAGCCCTCTGGATGGGACCACACCCTGGTAAGGCAGGCTGGCCCTCTAGCAGCTAAGGCCAGCCTGGTGCAGGAAGGATGCTGCAGTCACTGAACAGGAAGATCTTTGAGAAGTCGCCTGGTCTCCACGGCTCCCGATCCTGGGGAACCCACTCAAGCACTGATTCCTTTGGGTCGCCCCACCTCCAAACAGCAGCACCCTCACCACGACACTACTGCAGGGCTTAGACGGGTCTCCCGGCAGGGATGGGGGAGCAGGCCTGAAGGGCGAGAGGGAATGACTCACAAGCCGTCGGGCACTTTCCGCTCCAACGGACCAGCCTGGATAACGGCTTTCTCTAACGTGACGAAAGCTCAGCTCAGTCACTCAGTCCAACTGAGCGAAACTCACAGAAAAACACATATCACTGATATCCCTTAGAGGTGGAATTGAAACACTGATACAACAGAACTACTGTACTAATGAGGACTAAAAAAGATCTTAAAATTTTCCACAGGAACAACTGGGGTGGGGAGAAGAATAAATGAGAATGCTGGGAGGGACAGAAAATGACCAGTCAATACATCAGTTCAGCTCAGTCGCTCAGTTCAGTGTCTGACTCTTTGAGACCCGACTGCAGCA
Source organism: Redunca redunca (assembly GCA_006410935.1). NCBI lineage: Eukaryota > Metazoa > Chordata > Mammalia > Artiodactyla > Bovidae > Redunca > Redunca redunca. The sequence continues at coordinate 14,120 of SJYQ01005988.1, read as the reverse complement.
CACCAGGCCTCCCTGTCCATCACGAACTCCCAGAGTTTACTCAAACTCATGTCCATTGAGTCAGTGATGCCATCTCATTATCTGTCGTCCCCTTCTCCTCCCTTCTTCAATTTTTCCCAACATCAGGGTCTTTTCAAATGAGTCGGCTCTTGGAATCAGGTGGCCAAAGTATTGGAGTTTCAGCTTGAACATCAGTCCTTCCAGAGAACACTCAGGGCTGTTCTCCTTTAGGATGGACTGGTTGGATCTCCTTGCAGTCCAAGGGACTCTCAAGAGTCTTTTCCAAAACCACAGTTCAAAAGCATCAATTCTTTGGCGCTCAGCCTTCTTCACAGTCCAACTCTCACATCCATGCATGACTAATGCAAAAACCATAGCCTTGACTAGACGGACCTTTGTTGGCAAAGTATTGCCTCTGCTTTCTAACATGCTGTCTAGGTTGGTCATAACTTTCCTTTCAAGGAGTAAGCATCTTTTAATTTCATGGCTGCAGTCACCATCTGCAGTGATTTTGGAGCCCCCCAAAATAAAGTCTGACACTGTTTCCCCATCTATTTCCCATGAAGTGATGGGACCAGATGCCAAGATCTTAGTTTTCTGAATGTTGAGCTTTAAGCCAACTTTTTCACTCTCCTCTTTCACTTTCATCAAGAGGATCTTTAGTTCTTCACTTTCTGCCATAAGGATGGTGTCATCTGCATATCTGAAGTTACTGATATTTCTCCTGGAAATCTTGATTCCAGCTTGTGCTTCATCCATCCATCTAAGCATGGTGACAACATGCAACCTTGACATACTCCTTTTCCTATTTGGAACAAGTCTGTTCATACATAGTAGTAAATAAATATCTATATAAAACCGGAATCACCATGGATGAATGAAATGGCACAAGGCACTCTCCTCAACACTCTCTAATGACCTTTGTGGGTAAAGCACCCGAGAAAGGTACAGGTGTATGTAGAACTGAATCAGGTTGGTGTAGAACTCAAAAACAATATTCTAGATCAACTATATTGCAAAACAAGATGGAAATTAAATTAAAAAAAAAACCAAACAAAAAAACAGAGGCTGGACTGCCTATTCTGTTCGAGGAGGACTATGTCTCCTGGGCTGGTGGTACACCCACAGAGCCCCTGCAGGCCTGGGTCCCAAGTTGTCCTGGGCTAACTTTGAGAGAGCTGTGGAGCTTGGGAGAGCAAATCAGGCTCCCTTGCACCTGTGGTGTTGGAGAAGACTCTTGAGAATCCCTCAGACTGCAAGGAGATCCAACCAGTCCATCCTAAAGGAAATCAGTCCTGAATATTCACTGGAAGGACTGATGCTGAAGCTGAAACTCCAATACTTTGGCCATCTGTTGCGAAGAGGTGACTCATTAGAAAAGACCCTGATTCTGGGAATGATTGAGGGCAGGAGGAGAAGGGGACGATAGAGGATGAGATGGTTGGATGGCATCACCAACTCAATGGACATGGGTTTGGGTGGACTCTGGGAGTTGGTGATGGATAGGGAGGCCTGGCGTGCTGCGGTTCATGGGGTCGCAAAGATTCGGACACGACTGAGCGACTGGACTGAACTGCACCTGTGCGACCTACGACCCTCTGGACGGGACCACAGCCTTGTAAGGCAGGCTGGCCCTCTGTCAGCTAAGGCCAGCCTGGTGCCGGAAGGATGCTGCAGTCACCAAGTAGTAAGAGCTTGGGAAAATCTCCGTGCCTCCACGGCTCGCGCTCCTGGGGAACCCACTGAAGCGTTGATTCCTTTGGGTCGCCCCACCTCCAAACAGCAGCGCCCTCAGCACGACACTGCTGCAGGGCTGGAGACGGGTCTCTGGGGTGGGAAGGGGAGAGCAGAGCCTGAAGAGCAAGACAGAAGTGGGAATGAATCACAAGCCCTTGGCTCTTTCTTCAGGCACTTTCCGCTCGAATTGACCACCCAGGAAAACGGCTTTCCCTGAGGTGATGAAAGGTCTGCTTGCTGGCAATACCAGGGTGGGGTAGGGGAAAGTGCTGCCGCCTTGTTTGGGCTCTTCTCATAACGTCAAGTGTGAAGCAGACAAAGGGCAGTTACCATTCACAAGGCCTGCAGGGCTGTGAATGATGCCTGCCCGCAAGGAGTGTCTTCTGGTAGGTCAAGGAAATCAACTTGAAAATGGGGCTCACTCTCAAGAAATGAATGGCAAGAGCTAAGTGCTACTACACTCCTATTTACAGGAAACAAAAAGTCAAATGTTAAGTTGTTCAGCATCTCCAGTGATGAGTAAAATGCAAATCAAAATGACAAATCCATAACCCCGATACCAGGTATCAAAAAGTCTACACAATAAATGCGAGAGAGGCTGGGCAGAAAAGGGTCCCTACTGCACCGTTGAGGCAAATATGCCGTCAGTGGCCACTTTGAAATAGAGAACACTATGGGAGCTATTTCCAAAACAAAACAAAGTGCTACCACAAGCCCTGCATATCTCAGTCCTGGAACAATCACAGAGAAAACCATCCTTCAAAACAGTCCTGTGCCCAAAGTTCCCTGTTCCACTCTTCACAATAGGAAATCCGTGGAAACCACCAAAAAGCACAGCTGTCAATAAAAGGAAGAAAAAGAGATGCAACAGACACCCCACGAACGACTACTCAGCGAGAAAACAGAATGAAACCACGCCATCTGTGCCACTGCATACACAAAGAGATGACTACAGGGACAGAGAGTCAGAGGAAAACAAGCGTCACTGATATCACTCACCGGTGGAATCAAATCACTGATACAAATGAGCTAGTGTACTAACAGAAGAATGAGTAAAAAGGGGAACTTAGATTTATTAAAGGGAACAATTGGGGATGGGAGAAGAATAAATTGGAAGGCTGAGACTGAGAGAACACAACACATAAATACACAGTAAATATGTGTGTGTGTAAAACACATCATCAGCAAGGATGTATGAAATAGCAGAAGCCACTCAACTCAGCCCGCAATGACCTTTGTGGGTAAAATACCCGAGAAAGGACAGGTACAGGTGTAGAACCGAACCAGGCTGGTGTGGAACTCAAAAACAATACTGAATATCAACCATTTTAAACTAAATAAAATTATTTTTTAAAAATGGATAACCAAAAAAAAAAAAGTATAACCAACAAGGACTTACTGTACAGCTAGATGTTACGTGCCAGCATGGATGAGAGCAGGTCTGGGGGAGAACAGATACATTTATGCCCGAGTCCTTCACTGTTCACCTGAAACTCCCACAGCACTGTTAGTGAGAGTCCACGTCGCTCAGTTGTGTCCAGCTCTTTGCGTGGACTGCACAGTCCATGGAATTCTCTAGGCCAGAATACTGGAGTGTAGCCTACCCCTTCTCCAGCAGATCTTCCCGACCTAGGAATCGAACTGAGGTATCCTGCATTGCAGGCGGCTTCTTCACCAGCTGAGCTACCAGGGAAGCCCCATTCATCATTTATTTCCCAATACAAAATGTTTTCGGTGTTAAAAATTAACAAAAATTTCAATTAAAAAAGAAGAGAGAGAATCACATGAAAACTTGCTGAGCACCACTATTTAAGAAATGCAAATCAAAAGGACCACGATGTATCACCTCCCACCAGGGAATGTGGCCATCCTCCAAAAGTCTCCAAACGGTAAATACTGAGCATGGCATGGAGACAAGAGAAATGCCTCCACCGTCAGGAGTGTACAGCAGCACTGCCACCCTGGGGAGCAGCAGGGGGACTCCTGAACACACAAAAAAGCAGGCCAGCCACCGAGCTCCGACACACCCCTCCGGGCGTTCCTCTGTCCTCAGAAATCATAATTCCTAAAGACACAGGCACCACAACGTTCATTACCACTCTATTTGCAGCAGCAAGAACACAGAAGCCTGCTCAAGATCCATCTACAGGCGAATGAAGAAATAAACATGGTGTCCATACAGACAATGCAAGTTTCCTCAGGCATAAAAAAGAATGAAATAACGCCACTGGCAACAACACAGCTGGAGGTAGAGATGATCATACTGACGAGTGTAATGAAGACAAGAAACAAGAGCGTCATACGATATCTCTTATAGGTGGACACTAAAAATTGACACAAAGGAACTAAGTTAAAAACACAGAAACAGACTCACGGTCTTGGCAAACAAATATATGTTTACCAAAAGAATCAGGTTGGGTAGGGGAGAGAAGTCTGGAGGTTAAGATAAACATAAACACCAAACATATACACAAAATGTGATCGACAATGCCTTACTGTGGAGCCCAGGAACTTTCACTAAATACTGTGTCAAACCTGATACGGAAAATACTCCAAGAAAGAATAGGTATATGTATATGTCGAACTGAATCACAGTATACCTGAAACTGCACACCTAAAAAACACGACTTAGGTGCTGTCCACCTAAAACACGCGCATCGTGGCAAATCACCTGTACTCCAACCTAACATAAAACCCCAGTTAAAAAAGGAACAGAAATGCCTACTGTATTCCCTTCAGACCGGGGGGCCTAGGCTGGTGTCAGCTCCCTGGGCGCCAGAGCAGGCCTGGGGCTAAGGGAGCCAGGAGCACAGGACCCCCTGATCTGCGGCGTCTGACCCCCTCTGAATGGGATCACGCTGTCCACACCCAGGCCCCTCCAGCAGCAGAACCAAAACTAGGGCAACCGGAGGGCGGGGCGCCTCTGGCCTGAGAGCTATGAACAGCCACCTTGTGCAGGTCTCCTGGGGGTGGGTGCCCCCGAAGCCTACTTCCTTCCAGTCACCCTGTCCTCTACGACTGCACCCCGGGCACTGCCCCGGTACAAGAGTTGGCTCTTTGTCTGGGGGTGTGAAGGCTAATGGGGAACAAGAAAGGAGCCACAAGCCCTTGGCTGTTTGATCTGGCACCTTCCACTCCCAGTTATAAGCCAAAAACAGGACTCTTTGCTAAGGCTCTGGCGGCCAGAAGACCCAGCATTGGGCACGAAAAAAATCCTTCCGCCTTGTGGCCATTTCTCAGAACTACAGCTTTAAAACCCTTGCTTCTGGACACTAGGAGCTTACCTGATAGCTCAGTTGGTAAAGAATCAGCCTGCAATGCAAGAAACCCCGGTTCGATTCCTGTATCAGGAAGGTCGACTGGAGAAGGGACAGGCTACCCACTCCAGCATTCTGGCCTGGGGAATTCCATGGACTGTATAGTCCGTGGGGTCGCAAAGAGTCGGACGTGACTGAGTGACTTTCACTTTCTGGACACTTAATAACACAGGGCTGGGGCACTGTAAGTATGTGGCACTTGCCCATAAGAAATATCCCTGGGGCGGTAATCAGAAAAGAATTCAGAGGGTGGACTTTCACGAAGTCAGTTTCAAGATGGATATTTTACTCTCGCTGTTTAAAAAAAAAAAAGCATGTGCAAACTTGCTCAGCATAGCTTATTAGTAGAGAAATGCAAATCAAAAGGACCACAAGGTATCACCTCCCACCAGGCAGAATGGCCATCCTCCAAAAGTCTACAAACAATGAGTACTGTGTAGAGAAAGGGGAACCTCCTACACTGTTGGGGTAATGTAAAGGGGCACAGCCAATTGGGAAAAGAGGAGGGAGATTCCTGAAAAAATGAAAAATACACCAACCAGCCAGGACACAGAAGTCTCCAAAATGTCTCCTGATAGATGAATAAAGAAGATATGGTACATATATACAATGGTATATCAGCCCCCCCCCCAAAAAAAAGAATGAAATAATGCAATTTTCAGCAACAGGGACCTACCTCTACAGAGATGATTACAGTGATTCAAGAAAATCAGCAGAGATCCAAAAACATCCTATGATATTGCTTATATGTGGAATCTAAAAATTGATACAAATGAACTAATTTACAAGACAGAAACAGTGGCACAGACTTAGAAAACAAATTTATGGAAAATTCCCCTGAAGTATAGGGTTAGGACTCAGGTTTCACTGCCAAGGTCTTAGATTGGTTCCCTGGTCATGGAACTGAGATGCCAGAACCTGCAGGCCATAGCCTCTATATATAAAATAAAAGAAATTCATGATTACTAAAGGGAGGGATGGGAGGGAGGGATAAATTTGCAGGTTGGGATGAACACACATACACCAATGTATGTAAAACAGATTATCAACAAGGACCTGATGGACAGCACAGGTAACTCTAGTCAACACTCTCTCAAAGCCTGCGTATGGGAAAATTCAGGTAAGAATACATATATTCAGTGGATCACTGAAAAAAATCAACGAGGAGCTGAAAAAACGTACCTAGAGAGAAACGCTTTTGAACTGTAGTCTTGGAGAAGACTCTTGAGAGTCCCTTGGACTGTAAGGAAATCAAACCAGTCAATCCTAAAGGAACTCAGTCCTGAATATTCATTGGAAGGACTGATGCTGAAGCTGAAGCTCTAATACTTTGGCCACCTGATGCAAAGAACCGACTCATTTGAAAAGACTCTACTCATTTGAAAAGACCCTGATGCTAGGAAAGACTGAAGGCCGGAGGAGAGGGGGACGACAGAGGATGAGATGGTTGGATGACATCACTGACTCAATGGACGTGAGTTTGACCAAGCTCCAGGAGATGGTGAAGGATAGGGAGGCCTGGCGTGCTGCAGTCCTTGGGGTAGAAAAGAGATGGATGCAACTGAACTGAACTGAACTGAGAGAGAAATGGCAAAGAAAACACCAGATCCAAAACCTATGCATAGGATGCCACAAAAGCAGTTCCAAAAGGCAAATTTACAGGGATGCAATGTTACCTCAGGAAACAAGACGAAATATCAAAGAAGCAAGGTAACCGTATACCTAAAGCAACCAGAGAAGAAAGATAAAATCCAAAGTTAGTAGAAGAAATTATAAACATAAGAACAGGAATGAATGAAATAGAGACAAAGAAAATCATAGAAAAAAATCAATGAAAGTAAAAGCTTGTTCTTTGAAAAGATACACAATATTGATAAACCGTTAGCCAGACTCATCAAGAAAAAAAAAAAAAGAGAGAGTGGGCTCAAATCAATAAAATTAGTGGGCTTCCCTGGTGGCTCAGCGGTAAAGACTCCACCTGCCAGCGCAGGAGACGCAGGTTCAATCCCTGATCCAGAAAGATCCCATGTGTGGTGGAGCGACTAAGTCCACGTGTCCCGACTACTGAGTCTGCTCTAGAACAGGCAACCTTCAACTACTGAGCTCTCGCACCACAGGTCCTGCAGCCAGCACGCCCTAGAGCCAGCGCTCAGCAACGAGAGAAGCCACTGCGGTGAGAAGTCTGTGCCCTGCAGAGACAAACCCACGCAGCACAGCCAGTAAGTGAACAATAGTAAAAAATTACATCAGAGATGAAAAAGGAGTTAGAATCGACATCACAGAAACATCAATACAAAGGGCTGTAAGAGACTAATAAAAACAACTTTATGCCAATAAAATGGACAACCTACACGAAACAGACAAACTCTGGGCATTCCCTGGCAGCCTCGTGGTTAGGACTCTGCACTTCCACTGCCAGGGGCCCAAGTTCAATCCCTGGTCAGGGAATTAAGATCCTGCAAGTCACAGGGTGCAACCGTAAATAAACAAACACTGTAAACAGTTTTAATTTAAAAAGAGAAATGTACGAATTCTTAGAAATGTATGCCTTTCAAGACTGAACCAGGAAGAAATAGAAAATATGAACACACCAATCACAAGTAACGAAAGTGACACTGTGATGAGAAAACTTCCAACAGACAAAAGTTCAGGACCAGGTGGCTTCATAGGTGACTTTTACCAAGCATGTAGAGAAGAGTTAACACCCATATTTCTGAAAATATCCCCCCAAATTCCAGATGAAGGAACACTCCCAAACTCAATTCTACAAGGCCACCATCACCCTAATACCAAAACAGACAGATACAAATACAAGTCAATACCACTGATGAACATAGATGCAAAAATCCTCAACAAAATACTAGCAGACTGAAACCAACAATACATTAAAAGGCTCGCACCAGGATCAAGTGGGATTTATTCTAGGGATACAAAAATTCTTCAATATATCCAAATCAATCAGTGTGATACACCACATTAACAAACTGAAGAATAAAAACCATATAATCATCTCAACTGATGAAGGAAAAGCTTTTGACAAAATTCAGTATCCATTTATGATAAAAACTCTCTAGAAAGTGGGCACAGAGGGAACTTACTTCAACATAATAGAGGCCATACATGACAAACCCATAGCTAGCATCATTCTCAATGGTGAAAAGCTAGAAACATTTCCTCTAAGATTAGAAAGAAGACAAGGATGTCTACCCTTGCCACTTTTACTCAACATAGTTTTCAAAGTCCTAAGTATGACAGTCAGAGAAAAGAAAGAAAGAAAAGGAATCCAAACTGGAAAGGAAGAAAAACTGTCACTGTCTGCAGATGACGTGATACTGTACACAGAAAATCCTAAAGATGCTATCAGAAAACTACTAGCGCTCACCAATGAATGTGGCAAATTTGCTGGATGCAAAATTAATGTAGAAATCACTTGAATTCCTATACACTAACAACAAGAAATCAGAAAGAGAAATCAAGGAAAACAGGGAACTTCCCTGCCTTCAATGGCTGGGACCCTACACTCCCAATGCAGGGGCCTGGGTTCAATCCCTGTTCAGGGAACTAGATTCCACATGCTGCAATGAAAAGATTCTGCTTGCCACAACGGAGATCAAAGACCTCATGTGCCGTAACTAAGACCTGGTGCAGCCAAATAGCAATTTTTTTAAAGAAAGAAATCAAGGAAACAATCCTCATTTACCATGACATCAAAAAGAGAAAAACACCTAGGAATAAGCCTACCTAAGGAGATAAAAGAATTATACTCTGAAAATACTGATGAAAGAATTGTGGATGACACTAACAGATGGAAAGATACACCATGCTCTTGGCCTGGAAGAGTCAATACTGTCAAAACATGACTCTACTACGCAATGCAATCTACAGATTCAGTGCAATCCCTATCAGATTACCAATGGCATTTCTTACAAAACTAGAACAGCAACAACAACAAATGTTTACATTTGTATAGAAACACAGAAAGACCTCAAATAGCCAAGCAATCCCGAGAAGAAAAACAGAGCTGGAGGAATCAGGCACCCTGACTTCAGACCAAACTACACAGCTATAGTAATCAAAACAGTAGGGTACTGGCACAAAACCAGAAATAGAGATCAGTGGACCCAGAAATAAACCCAAGCACCTACGGTCACGTAATCTATGACAAAGGAAGCAAGAATATACAATGGAGAAAAGGCAGTCTCTTCAGTAAGTGGTGTGCTGGGAAAGCTGGACAGTTACAGTGCAGAAGAATGAAATGAGAGCATCCTCTACCACCACAGAGGCTTCCCTAGTGGCTCAAATGGTAAAGAACCTGTCTGCAATGAGGGAGACCTGGGTTTGATCCCTGGGTTGGGAAGATCCCTTGGAGAAGGGAATGGTTACCCACTCCAGTATTCTGGCCTGGAGAATTCCATGGACTGTATATCCATGGGGTCACAGAGTCGGACACGACTTTCACTCACTAACACCATACACAAAAATAAACTCAAAATGGATTAAAGACCTAAATGTAAGGCCAGACTCTATAAAACTCCTAGAGGAAAACATAGGGCAAACACTCCTTAACATAAATCACAGCAGTATCTTCTTGGATCCACCTCCTAGAATAATGAAAATTAAAAAAATTATGAAATGGGACCTAAATAAACTTAAAAGCTTCTGCATAGCAAAGGAAACCATAAACAAAACAAAAAGACAACCCACAGAATAGGAGGAGATATTTGCAAACAAAGCGACCGAGAAGGGATTAATCTCCAAGATATACAAACAGCTCATACACTTCTCTGTTTAAAAAAAAATATCAGGATATCTAAATAGACATTTCTCTAAAGAAGACATACTAATGACTAAAAAGCACATGAAAAGATGCTCAACATCACTAATTTTTAGACAAATGTAAATGACAACTATGACAAGGCACCACCTCATACCAGTCAGAAGGGCCATCGTGAAAAAGTCTACAGACAGAGACTCCCTTGGTGGCCAAGCAGTTAGGACTCTGCACTTCCAATGAAGGGAATGTGAATCCAATCGCTGGTCAGGGAACTAGATCCCAAATGCCACAACTAAGAGTTTGCACGCTGCAACTAAAGATTCCAGGGGTCGCGACTAAGACCAGGCAGAGCCAGATAAATAAATAAGAAGTATCTGAATGTGGCTCCCCCCCTCCTCCAGGCACAGGTCCTTCGGGCTACGCATCTCATAGCCCAGTCCACCCTAGGCATCAGCACAGGATTCAAAACACAACTCCCAGTCCTCAGACCCCTAGAAGTGACTTGCTCCAGCTGGTTTATTCAGTTTTCAATCATAGGAATATAAACTGAGAGACCAAAGGCACCCAAAGAAATATACAAAAGGCCCAAACGCTGGCAGTGGCTTTGTCCATTGAAAAACCACTGAAGGCGAGGCTGGTCTTTCCGGGTCAAACTGGCTGTGGTAAACCGTAAGGCTCATGGGCACCCAGACAAAACCAGTGTACCCTAGGGGGACAAAGTGGGCACTGCAGGAAAGAAGGTGCTCAATCCACTTTGAGAACAATCAGAGCTTTGGCAGAGGGAAAGCCCCAGATGCCAGAAAGGGACAGAGACCCACAAGCTTTTGATGGTTTTATAATTAAAAGGCTGAGGGAGCCCAAGACCAAAAGTGGCTATAGATAGAGATACCCACCTACATAACTAGCGGTGAGCCTCAAGCTTCAGGTGGCCATTGATGTGGTGAGCCACTGGATAAAATCTCTCATAAGCACCAGGGCAACCCTCTCAGTTTTAACCTAAAGACTGAAAGCCTTAACAATCATAAGAAATATGTGTGGGAGTGTCAGGAAAGAGACATGGGTACACTTTCCTGCAACCCCTTTTGTGCAACATCAGTGGCCAGTCATTTCTACATTCCTTTCTGTTTCTGCCTGATTGTCCTCTCCCTTTAATAGATGGGACTTATTAACTAAATTAGGGGCCATTCTGTCACTCTGCTTATTTAACTTATACGCAGAGTACATCATGAGAAATGCTGGGCTGGAAGAAGCACAAGCTGGAATCAAGGTTGCCGGGAGAAATATCAATAACCTCAGATATGCAGATGACACGACCCTTACAGCAGAAAGTGAAGAGGAACTTAAAAGCCTCTTGATGAAAGTGAAAGAGGAGAGGGGAAAAGTTGGCTTAAAGCTCAACATTCAGAAAACAAAGATCATGGCATCTGGTCCCATCACTTCATGGCAAATAGATGGGGAAACAGTGTCAGACTTTATTTTTTGGGGCTCCAAAATCACTGCAGATGGTGATTGCAGTCACGAAATTAAAAAACGCTTACTCCTTGCAAGAAAAGTTATGACCAACCTAGATAGCATATTAAAAAGAAGAGACATTACTTTGCCAACAAAGGTCCGTCTAGTCAAGGCTATGGTTTTTCCAGTGGTCACGTATGGATGGGAAAGTTGGACTGTGAAGAAAGCTGAGTGCCGAAGAATTGATGCTTTTGAACTATGGTGTTGGAGAAGACTCTTGAGGGTCTCTTGGACTGCAAGGAGATCCAACCAGTCCATTCTGAAGGAGATCAGTCCTGGGTGTTCTTTGAAAGGACTGATGCTAAAGCTGAAACTCCAGTACTTTGGGCACCTCATGCAAAGAGTTGACTCATTGGAAAAGACCCTGATGCTGGGAGGGATTGGGGACAGGAGGAGAAGAGGACAACAGAGGATGAGATGGCTGGATGGCATCATGGACTCGATGGACGTGAGTCTGAGTGAACTCCAGGAGTTGGTGATGGACAGAGAGGCCTGGTGTGCTGCAATTCATGGGGTTTCAAAGAGTCGGACACGACTGAGCGACTGAACTGAACTGTTTCTCGAAGGACAAGGAAGCCACCCTTATCACTAAATGATGTGAACAAAAAATGTGTTTAAAATAACAAGACTAAATCTATAACTAAAAGACTCTGAAGTATAAAACCTGAAGTATAAAATAGTAAGGTTCCGGGCCTAGCCAAAAGCAAACACGTGAGGTTTCAAGTAACCCTCTCCAGATATGGAAACTGTTTGGAAAATATGGTTTGGGTCTCCAAAACTGTGGCTACAATCTCTTTTAATAACTCTTCTAACGTCTATTGCTTTAATTCTTTTCATTTGTATCTTCTATAAACTCATTCTCTGATGCTTAACACCCACAAGGGCTAACAAAATAGTACTCAGTCAGTAAAGAGTCTGCCTGCAATGTGGGAGACCCTGGTTCAATCACTGGCTCGGGAAGATCCCCTGGAGTAGGAAATGGCAACCTGCTCCAGTATTCTGGAGAATTCCATGGACAGAGGAGCCTGGCGGACTACAGTCCGGGGGTTCGCAACGAGTCGGAAATGACTGAGTGACTAACACACACACAACCAGTTCTCCGAAAAGAGAAGCAAGACTCGGTCAGCGCTTACACTTGTTCCCCAGGGAGGCCCACATCCTATCTCAGCAGAAAGCAGTTAATGATAAGTTTGTTGGCCCTTAACCCCCTTTAAGAATAAAGGATAAATACCTGGAGGCAGGGAATGATAGGGGCAGAGCCAACAAAGGTCTGTGTAGTCAAGGCTATGGCTTTTCCTGTGGTCATGTATGGATGTGAAAGTTGGACTGTGAAGAAAGCTAAGCTCCGAAGAATTGATGCTTTTGAACTGTGGTGTTGGAGAAGACTCTTGAGAGTCCGTTGGACTGCAAGGAGATCCAACCAGTCCATTCTGAAGGAGATCAGTCCTGGGTGTTCTCTGGAAGGACTGATGCTGAAGCTGAAACTCCAATACTTTGGCCACCTGATGAGAAGAGCTGACTCATTGGAAAAGACTCTGATGCTGGGAGGGATTGGGGGCAGGAGGAGAAAGGGACGACAGAGGATGAGATGGCTGGATGGCATCACTGACTCAATGGACATGAGTTTGGGTGAACTCCGGGAGTTGGTGATGGACAGAGAGGCATGGAGTGCTGCAACTCATGGGGTCGAAAAGAGTAGGACACGACTGAGCAACTGAACTGAACTGAAAAAGACAAAGTAGGTGATTAAACAATTAATCCCACTAAGGGAGCGTAAGAAAAAACTATGGGAGACTGCTTTAAGTGAATCATCATTCAAGAAAACACCTTTAAAAAAAAGAAAGCAAGCAGGTTTGCTTAATCATAAAATCATGAAACAGAAGCAGGAGGTATGCCCCCAAACAACCATTGTTTTAATGGTAGAAGGAGACCTATATCCAGCCCAATGATTCCTAGGACATGCTCCCCTGAGTGCACTAAAAGAAAAAATTTAAGGAAAGAGTGACATTATGCTAAAATCTGAAATGACTTATCATATTTAAGTATATGGTTACTGCCTTTTTGCTCATTCCCATTACGCCATGACAGTCCTGATTTGACCTTGTAGGGGCAAGAAAACTCCCCTATCCCATGTGCAGAAGGAACTGATGATGGAAGCGTGACATCTCAAGAATGAGGAAGAAGGTGGTCTTCTTGCTCTCCCCATTCTTCCTTTGATTATAAAACTATACCCACCAAGTTCTTGGGGCAGCACCTTCTCACCCACCCACTTGGAGGCCTCTCAAGTGTGCTATTCTAAAGAGTCATTTTTTATTTATCACTTTCACCTCTTGCTGAATTCTCTGTGCTCTGAGACATAAAGAACCAGAGCTCCTTAGAGCCTCACCCCCGCCTCCGCACCCACCCCCACCCCCGCGCCCTGCATTTCTGCGGTTTCATCAGTAGACTGGCTTTATTGCTCCCAGGCAAGTGAATCCAAGCGTGGTTCGGTAACATCCTCATCCAAGCCCCATTAAAATGGTGGCCAGGTGTCAGCCATGCCTAAAAGGCACCCCATCTCTGCTGGGTAAACATAAACTTGTTTACTGTAACAGGACATATGCTGCGCCTCCTGGTCGACCTGATAAGCGACTCTCAGGACTGCCTCGGGCCCCAGGGCGCTCATCCGCCTTCTGGAGCCGGGCAGCCAAGACCCCAAATTTTGCAGTTTCCCCATCACCCTCTCTCTCAGTACTCCAGGATAAGCCAGGTCTCCCACCAGTTTCCTAGTCCAGTTCGGG
>SJYQ01005987.1:176973-211494 GCA_006410935.1 Redunca redunca | reverse complement strand
CAGGCTCCCCCATCCCTGGGATTCTCCAGGCAAGAACACTGGCGTGGGTTGCCATTTCCTTCTCCAATCCATGAAAGTGAAAAGTGAAAGTGAAGTCGCTCAGTCGTGTCCGACTCCTAGCGACCCCATGGACTGCAGCCTACCAGGCTCCTCCATCCATGGGATTTTCCAGGCAAGAGTACTAGAGTGGAGTGCCATTGCCTTCTCTGGAAAGAAATTCGACCTAATACTAAAAAGGAAATAAACTTAGTAAATAGGTTTTTCTGAGGTTAAAAAACCGTATTAGATGCCATCCAAGGAGAATACAAGAATTGGCATTCATTAGGCATTCATTCAGAATGTAACCCAGAAATAAAAAAGTAAATATGAAAGAGCAGTTGAGTGACTTTGATGTGGATTAAAAGGGTTCCAGAATATGCAGGGGAAGAATTCCAAGGGAATAGAAGAGACGTAGGTTTTGAAGAGGCAGTCTTTTAGAAATTTTCAGTCACATTTCCTCGGATCTAGAATTTGCTGTCAGGAGTAAGAAAGATAAGTGAAAATCATTATACAGGCATTCCTTGTTGTTTTTTTTGTTTTTTTTTTCTTTGCCTGAGCTTCACAGATACTGCATTTTTCACAAATTGAAGGCTTATGGCAACCCTTCATCGAATAAGTCTATAAGCACCATTTTTCCAACAGCAATATCTTTTAATTAAGGTATGTGGAATGGTTTTTTTAGACATAAATGTTTCTGCACACTTAATATGGTGTGAACATAACTTTTATATAAACTGATAAACCAAAAATTCATGTGACTCACTGTATTGTAATATTTGCTGTGATGCAGTGGTCTGAAACCAAATCCTTAATAGGACTAAGGTGTGACTGTACAGTAGAATTATAGAATATTGAGGCTTGAAAGAAAGTCTTGAAATATTTCATTAAGAACCTTTTTGCTGACCACAATGCAAGTAAGATTGAAATATACAAAATAAATTCCCTTTCTACATTACATCATAGTCACAAATCTGGAAAGGCACTTTTAATTATTTCATGTAGTAAAGAGTTAAATAAACTGTTGAAATGTGAATGTTATTAAAAGCAATATCAGCAAAAGCACTAATTAGCAATAATAGAATCACTTTAAAGAAAGAAAAATAGCAAACTTAAAGTAATTAGGAAGAAAGGAATAAAAAAAAGTAGAAATGTACATTAAGTAGAAAAAGAAATGATAGGTCTACTGATTCAAAATTTTGGCAATTTGAGTTCAGTACACTTAAAAACTTACAGATTTTATCTTAGGAATGCAAGGGTGGCTTAATGTTAGAAAGTCTTTTACTGTTATATAGCAGATAATCATATCAAGGGGAAAATTGATGTAGAATGTTTATAAAAATCATTTGATAAAATAATAGCTGATACAATGAACAATAACTCTTTGTGAGTAACCATCAAGAGGGAAGTTCCATAGCTTGGTAAAGGCTATCACACAAAAACATTGTAGCTCATGTCACACCATTTTTAACAGGGAAATTTAGATGTATGTATTCCCAGGAATAAGCACTATAATATAATAGTTGAAAAGATAAAATTATCTGTATTTGCAGAATATACAATTGTCTGTGGAGGAATTTCAATATAACCTAGGCTATTGGACTAATGAGTGAGTATTCAGTAAAACTCCTAGAGAGAAAATTAACACTATAAAAAAAATCAGCGTTCTGTAAAGTAGTAATAAATAGAACACGTTAGAGGAAACAGTAGGCCATTTAAGAGAATAGGAAGAAGAATGAATAAAATTTGGCATGAAATAGAATAAAATTCTGTTTCATACTCTTTATTTGAGTAGCATAAAAGTATCTGGAAAGTACTAAAAGTCAGTAAGGTTGCAGAGTACCAACTAGTGGGAGTACAAACCTGTATAACCCCTTTGGAGAAAAATTTGACAGTATTAAGAAAGGTTAAATGATCTACTCATTTTTCCTTCATTTAGCAACTATTTAATGAGTACCTACACTGTGGGCAACATGTTTTTCTTTCTTATGTCTTTGTTTTTTTAACTGGGATGCTTTGAATAAAGGGAATTTAATTCCTAGGTATAACTTCTAGAGAAAATTTTATGTAGTTTTATAGATGAGGCTCATACAGTAATTTTTATTGTTAATTTGTAATGGTGAAAAGAAAGACAAAGGAAGTAAAAGTCTGTGAACAGAACAATTGATAAATAAAATGTGGTATATTCAGACAGTTAAATTTTCTATAACAGTTAAAACTAGTGTGAACTAGAGCTTTAGGTACCATTATGGACAGATTTTAGAAATGCATTTTAAGGGACAAAGGAAGCTGCAGAATGATACATAATATATAGTACTACTTATATAAACATATACCTAAAGGGATCAGACGGTGTATTTGGACTACTATAGCAATAACTGGAAAAAGAAGCAGAAAGAAACAAAAANTACATAATATATAGTACTACTTATATAAACATATACCTAAAGGGATCAGACGGTGTATTTGGACTACTATAGCAATAACTGGAAAAAGAAGCAGAAAGAAACAAATATGGCTGAAAATATTAACTGTTGTTGAAACTGGATGTTCTATACCTTCTTATCTATCTTATTATTTGAAATAAAAGTGATAGTATATTGCCAGTATATTTGAAAAATGATTGTATACCTTCCCCTTTGGAGAAGTGATATGTGAAGGCTTTGGTAAGATTGGTTTTAAAGACCCTAGTTTCTTTTATTTATCCAGTATTCCACAAACCTTTGACTCCTTCAACTACTTATGACCATTTTGTATTTTAGTCTTTTCTCTTTATTGAAATTGTAAAAAATCAACTTTACTGGCTTAATAGATATTTGTTATATACCTCCTGTAATAGGATGTTGTGCTAGATATTCCTGAATGTATAGAAATAAAACCACAGTTTTTCTCTCATGGGAAACAGGTATTACAGAATATTTTAATAAAACAGATATATAGAATAGGTTGAAAACACTAAAAATTCACTTGCGCCTGTCTAGAGGACAGGGTTATTATGGAAGTCTTGCCTGTATAACTGAAAAGAAATGTGACTTGAGACATGAAGGATGAAAAGGAGTTAGCTAGGAGGTTAGCAGAGGGAACTTCCTATAGCAGAAATGCAACACACAAAGATAAAATCTCTACCCCTGCAATGGAAGCCATAAGATGTCCATAAGAGTAGAGCTAAAAGAGGCTAGATTCTAAACATTTAGCTTTTGTGAAATTGATGGCCTTTTAGTAAGAAAATGACATGATCATATTAGTATTTTTAGAAGTACCTTTCTGGAGACAGTTTAGGTGATGATTTGGGGTGTGTGAGGCTGGAAGCAGAGAGACTATTTAGGAGGCTTTTTTTTTTTTTTTAATCCAATTCGTAAGTAATGAAAGTTTGAATTTATAGTGTCAGTGAAGGGGAAGAGGAAGAGAAAGGGACTGATTCTATAAATATTAAGGCTGAAGGATGCTTCTGAAAGATGAGAAAGAGGACAGAATCAAAGGTAATTCCTGTTTGTTTGACTTGGGGATATTCACTGAAAGGAAAATTGTTAAGAATATAGGTGTTAATGATGGGTATGGGAATAGTTTGGTTTGGACATTTTGCCATTTCGGTGCATGACACTGACTACCTACTGAATTTTGGAACATTCAAGCTATTATTCTGTTATTTGTTGCTTTAGTAGTTATGAAGTAGTATTATAATGAATTTCTATAATCCATTGGCATTTGCATTATGTACCCCAGACTTCATCTAAAAAAGTTGGGCTACAGTTGATTCATTCAGCAGAAATTCATTGAGAGCTCTTGTTGAAGGCATTAGATTAGGTACAAGAGATATAGTATGAACTAAGCTTGTCTGACCCTTCCCTTCATAGACTTTCTAACCATAGATGGAAGAGGAAATTCTGCATAAAAGTCAGATGGTCTGTTAATATACTATTACAGACTGTTGATTAATGCTAAGAAAACTCCATTTGGTCTTAATGTACAGATATAATAAATTTTTGAATAAGGAAGTAGATTAAGCCTATAAGTGAAGTATACTCAATGGTTCAGGTTGGCTTCCTGTTTGCTATAGACAGATGACTATGAAGATAAAACTGATTTTGTCTGTTGAAGTTGTGATTGGGAAAGACACAGGTATCTTAGGGCGTTAGTCTGTGATTAGTCATACTCTTAGGGAGGAAACTTTGTTCTGATGCTAAGTAAAAGTATAAACTTTTACAGGACATTTGTTTCTTTTAGTACCCAACTTACAAATGGGTTAGATGCCAGATCTCAAGGTATCAAATGCAGGGGAGTTCTCCCCCAAAGTTTGTGTAGGTGAGTTTTACTTACTTTATGATGGCACCAAGGAAAGTGAAAAAGCACCTATGAGTTTATTAAAATCACACCTGTTAACTTGTGTTTCAACTGACTGTTAGGTAGTGACTGTATGAGAATTAAATACTTTTCTGAGCTGTTAATTGAATGGATAAATATGTCCATAATAGTTTTTAAATTTCTGAATGTTCATTAAAAGCTTAAAAGTTTTAAGAAGTATTAAAATAGCTGACTCTTGAAAGTCCCTTAGACTGCAGGAGATCCAACCAGTCCATCCTAAAGGAGATCAGTCCTGGGTGTTCATCGGAGGGACTGATGTTGAAGCTTAAACTCCAATACTTTGGCCACCTGATGAGAAGAGCTGACTCATTGGAAAAGAGCCTGATGCTGGGAAAGACTGAGGGTAGGAGGAGAAGGGGATGACAGAGGATGAGATTGTTGGATGGCATCACCAATTCGATGGATATGGGTTTGGGTGGACTCTGGGAGTTGATGACGGATAGGGAGGCCTGGCGTGCTGTGGTTCCTGGGGTCACAAAGAGTTGGACACGACTGAGCGACTGAACTGAAAATAGCTGAAGAATGTCGTAAGAAGTGTAATTATAGAAGAATTGGTAATGAAACAAACCTTAGGAGACAAATACTATTAGGAGAATGTAGAACTATTGCGTGAAATGAAATTTTATAACAAAGATGGTCGGGAAATATTGAAAGAAGGAAATACTACAATGATGATGACGAGTGAAACCTTATAAATCTAAGCAAATACATAAGTACTTGAATAGGATCAATGTATCAGTGTAATATAAGAAATACCTGCTTATAAGTACAGACACTACAGTGACGGGATATTGGGGTATAGACTTAAAAATCATGAAAAAAAAAGAAGATTTATTCTGATTTTTAACAGTATCATAATAAAATATCTAAACTTAATGTAAAACATTTAGATTAAGTTTAGGTGATGGTAAATGTGGAAAACTGAAAATACCTATTGTTTAAATAATAGTTTATTTCTATTTCTCTTATATGTAAAATATCTTAGGTGATCTTTGGAATGGCAGTAGGTAGACTGAGAGAGCATCAAAATTGTTAATGTATTTTAATAATCATAAGGAATATGTAATCATAACTATAACAGCTATACATTTTGATATTTATAAAAAATGAATATTACATAATAGAAAGTCGCCACAGCAGCACAATTGTAGTCTCTACTCAAGGTAGCAGACATTGGGTCCTATTTTAAATCCAGTGATTATCTTTTCAATCCTATTTCTCATTCCTCTGTCTTGACTCTTTTGGACCTAATATTTTTACTAATGATGACAGCTAGCCACATTACATGTTACATATTCCATGAATAAGTTGATGTTTTAGGGATGGGGTGAGGGAGGAAGTCCTTGCTGATGCCAGGCACTGGGCTCTTGAGATGAACTGCTTCATTTTAAACCTCTTAGCTCCTGTAGATAAACCATGCATGAATTGCCACAAGAGTGGTCAAAGCCTGGTAAGTAAGGCCTAGCAAGCATACCTTTGTGGACATTGACTGCCTGCAGAGCCCCAAATGTGATGGAAATGTTGTTTGAAGGCCTACCAGTGCAACTAGATGTAATCGTGTTGGTGAACCTGGGTGCCATCCATGAGCTGGAAAAAGAAAATCTGAGTCTTCAACAAAATACCCTATTGCAAAAACATCACTGCTAGCATGTCTGTGACTTTTAAACTCAGACTGGGGAGTTGAGCTTCAGTGATTCTTTTGTGACTGCTGCTGGCTAAATTCCAACTACATGCTGGCACTACAAGCAGCCCGCCATCTATGTTAAGCAGCAACAAAGCACTTTTTAGAAGACCCTAGATGAGATGGACAGTGGATGAGATGGACATTCCTAGCTCTGCCTATTTTGAGACAAGGGTAGGGTTGAATTACTCTTCTGGGTCTAAAATTATCACTGTCCACTTACATGGAAGTCCCCTGCTGGTAATCTCTACATGGATAAGAAATCCAGCTCAACTGCCATGAAACTTTGACAGCTAGTTCCAGTCACTGTGATGGTCCTGCTGGCCATGGTTGTTAGCATTGCAATCCTGCTGATCAACATCAGGAGGAAGTTGGGAAGTACAAGAAGGCAGGAATCCAGGACTGGGAAACTGAATATACACCCCAGCATATGTTTATAGTGGGGAGAGTCAGAGAACAGTGTTCAGACCACTTCAGGGGTGAAATGTGATTCTTGACTCAAAGCAGATATTGTACTTCTTCACCACCATCCCATTCTTCTCACCTACTTGTCTCCATCCTAACAGTTCTTTTCCTAGGACTATCTTTGTTTCTGGCTTTGTGTCCCAACCTCTTTTGAAGACCCATTTCTAATAGTCCTTCTTATTCTTAGTCCTTGGATAAGAAATCTGATTCTGTAAAAGCAGACACAATAATGTCATCTTTGATTATGCTTAAAATAAAAGGATAAGATTAATTAAGAAGAAACACAAAAAGGCAAAATGATTGTGTGACGAGGCCTTACAGATAGCTGAGAAAAGAAGAGAAACAAAAGGCAAAAGAGAAAAAAAAAAAAATATCCATATGAATGCAGAGTTCCAAAGAATAGCAAGGAGAGATAAGAAAGCCTTCATAAGCAAATCAATGCAAAGAAATAGAGGAAAACAACAGAATGGGAAAGACTAGAGATCTCTTCAAGAAAATTAGAGATACCAAGGGAACATTTCATGCAAAGATGGGCTTGATAAAGGACAGAAACAGTATGGATCTAATAGAAGCAGAATATACTAAGAAAAGGTGGCAAGAATACACAGAACTGTACAAAAAGATCTTAATGACCCAGATAGCCATGATGATGTGATCTTTGACCTCAAGCCAGATATCCTGGAGCGTGAAGCCAAGTGGGCCTTAGGAAGCATCGCTAGGAACAAAGCTTGTGGAGGTGATGGAATTCCAGCTGATTTATTTCAAATCCTAAAAGATGATGCAGTGAAAGTGCTGCACTCAATATGCCAGCAAATTTGGAATACTCAGCATGGCCAGGCCACAGGAATAGAAAATGTCAATTTTCATCCCAAGCCCAAAGAAAGGCAGTTCCAAAGAATGTTCAAGCTACTGCACAGTGCACTTATCTCACACGCTCAGAAAGTAATGCTCAAAATTCTCCAAGCTAGGCTTCAACAGTATGTGAACCATGAACTTCCAGATGTTCGAGTTGGATTTAGAAAAGGCAGAGGAACCAGAAATCAAATTGCCAACATCCGTTGGATCATAGGAAATGCAAGAGAATTCCAGAAAAACATCTACTTCTGCCTCGTTGACTATGCCAAAGCCTTTGACTGTGTGGATCACAACAAAACTGTGGAAAATTCTGAAAGAGATGGGAATACCAGACCACCTGACCTGCCTCTTGAGAAATCTTTATGCAGGTCAAGAAACAACAGAACTGGACATGAAACAACAGACTAGTTCCAAATTGGGAAAGGAGTAAGTCAAGGCTGTATATTGTCACCTTGCTTATTTAACTTATATGCAGAGTGTACATTATGTGAAATGCTGGGGTGGATGAAGCACAAGCTGAAATCAAGATTTCAGGGAAAAATATTAGTAATCACAGATATGCAGACGACGACACCCTTATGACATAAAGCAGAAAGAAACTAAAGAGCCTCTTAATGAAAGTGAAAGAGGAGAATGAAAATTCTGGCTTAAAACTTAACTCTGAGAAAATGAAGATCATGGCATCCGGTCCCATTGCTTCATGACATATAAATGGGATAAGAATGGAAACAATGACAGACTCTTTTTTTTGGGCTCCAAAATCACTGCAGTTGATGACTACAGCTATTAAATTAAACGATGCTTGCTCCTTGGAAGAAAAGCTATGACAAACCTAGACAGCATATTAAAAAGCAGAGATACTACTTTGCTGACAAAGGTCGATCTAGTAATAGCTATGGTTTTTCTAGTAGTCATCTATGGATGTGAGAGTTGGACCATAAAGAAAGCTGAGCACTGAAGAATTCATGCTTTTGAACTATGGTATTGGAGAAGACTGTTGAGAGTCCCTTGGACACCAAGACGATCAAACCAGTCAATCCTAAAGGAAATCAGTCCTGAATATTCATTGAAAGGACTGATGTTTATGCTTCAATACCATGGCAACCTGATTGATGTGAAATACTGACTCATTGGAAAAGACCCTTATTCTGGAAAGATTGAAGGCAGGAGGAGAACGGGTTGACAGAATGAGATGGTTGGATGGCACCACCGACTCGAGTGATATGAGTTTGAGCAAGCTCCAGGAGTTGGTAATTGTCAGGGAACCCTGGTGTGCTACAGCCCATGGGGTTGCAAAGAGTCTAACATGGCTGAGCGACTGAATTGAACTCTTAGTCCAAGGATAAGAAATCTGATTCTCTAAAGGCCGACAAATTAATGTCATCTTTGATTTTGTCTAAAACAAAAGGTTAGGATTACGTTCTAGAATCATTTAAAAGTGATGGAGTACGTTTTGAAGGTTTAGGTGAATTTAGGTGAGAAATAGCTGTTTCTTAATACATTACAAAGAGAGAAGTATCATCTTCATCCTGAATTATCTGCTAGTACTACTTATTGATGAGAAGAAAATTTGGCTTCATTTGGGCTTGCATAATGGCCATATCATTGTGGCCAAACCCACCAACACATATGCTTCTCACTTGGAATATTAATTTAGTTGCTTAAACACATTTTTATTTTTTTGCAAAAGACTGTCAGAAACTGTCAGGGTTTATTCTTCAGCTTATTTCTATTATAGCTGATATTAATAATGTTTTATTATATTAAAATATTTGTATATACTTTGTCACTAGTATTTTTTGGACTTTTCTTAATATTGCAAACTTAATGAAATTTAGTAAAATGTGAAGAAGACATATAACGAGAGAGTTTGAACTTGCATCAGAATAATGCCAATAAAAGAAAAGAAACCTATATATATATATTTTATCCTGTGTTAGCTTTTACATAACAGGAAGATGTTTTAAATAGAACTTCAAATGCTAATTGGATAAATGAAATAGTTACTTTAGTTATGGTATTAACATATCAGGGTACACACTTTAGAATCATAGTAACTTAATTTTAACTTCAGAAATGTTCCGATTTTATAACCCAAGGTTTTTCCCATAAATGATTAAATTTTTATACAGTAATCATTGTCGATCCATTTTAGATATTTGACTGGGTTATTTTTCAACTCCTTTATTGTTTAAGATTCATGGTCACATATCATTATTTGTGCCTATGTTAAACTGACATTTGGAACTGTTCCAGACTATTTCATAATCAGTTTAGTGCATTGAGATGCTTAGGTTATTTGACAACAGTTGAAACAAAGTTCCAAACATAAACTGTATACCTTGCACTTTTTGTGTTGCATAGATTTTGAAGTATTAGTATTGTTTACTGTTTCTCAAAGATACATGTATATTTACATTTATTGTCTGTTTACCAACCACAGTGGAAAAATGAGCAAGTGAAGACAATCTTTTTCTGCTATTTGTTGAGTGATATTAATATTTTCAGGAGAAAAGATATTAACATTAAAGTAAGTTTCTGATTCTTCCCTGAGTCTAATTCTTAGGGCTTCTCTGGTGGTCAGAAGGTAAAGAATCTAATGAAGGAGATCCAGATTTAATCCCCAGGTCAGGAAGATCCTCTGGAGAATGGAATGTCAATGAATCCACTCCAATATTCTTGCCTGGAAAATTCCATGGATTCTTTACCACCACAAAATTGTAAAGCAGTCATCCATCAAATAAAAAATAAAGAAAAATTTAAAAACTAAAGAATACTTGAGCAGGTTGCCATTTCCTTCTCCAGGGGATCTTCCTTACCCAGGCATCAAACCGGTGTTTTCTGCATTGGCAGGCAGGTTCTTTAATGCTGTGCCCTTAGGGAAGTGTAAATAAAGATGTATTGAGGTATAAATGAGATTTCTTAGCATTTCTTCTTTTGTCCACTTCATGGATTTTGTGCTCTTGTAGTTTCTTACTGTATATACTACTAATCATGTATAAAGCGGAACCTTTCAAAAAATATTTCCAGGATTTGTTTCTAAACTGTTTTAAGAAAATTATACATATGTTGATAACATTCCTTATTATTTTCTGGGCTTTAGTCCTAAACCTTTGAAAAAGTGAATGTGAAAGTCGCTTAGTCGTGTCTGACTCTTTGTGACCCCTGTCGCCTATACAGTCCATGGAATCCTCCAGGTCAGAATACTGGAGTAGGTAGCCTTTCCCTTCTCCAGGGGATCTTCCCAACCCAGGGATTTAACCCAGGTCTTGTGCATAACAAGTGGATTCTTTACTTGCTGAGCCGCAAGGGACACCCAAGCCTTTGAAAATGGAAGACAAAAAGGATTTTCCTCCTGTTGAGGACTTTTGATCTAGCACAGGATTTCTTAACCTGGAGTCAAAGCTATAATTTTTGATAAGCATGAACAGAGATGAAGAGAGTGATAACAAATTTGAAATTGATTTTGAAAAAGTAAGTACATGGAGAAGAAACAGTGGTTGTCAAATCTTTTTATGCTGCTCACAGAAGCTTTGAAACATCAATTTTGTTCCAATGGCTTCTCTTCCAAAAGAATATCAGGGGACATGTGCTCGATCCCTGGTTGGGTAACTAGCATCTTGTTACACAGAGTGGCCAAAAAAAGAGAGATCAAGCCTTGAGCCTTTGGAGTTGGAGCACTAACTCCAAGACCCTAGACTACCAAAGAACTAACCCTAGGGAGTATCAAATAATGTGAACTGACACAAAGGAAACCACTTGAATAGAAGACCCAGCATCACCCAACCACCAGTAGCACCCTGTGCAGGATGCCTCATCTAAACAAGAAACAAAACAAAAATATAAACCCAATCAGCAGCAGACAGGATTACCATCCCACTTGCTCATAACTGGAAAAAGAAACAACAACAAAAATCTCAGCATAAATCTCACCCTATATGAAGCTTACACAAACCACTGGTCCAACCTTAGGAGGGCAAAAACCAAAAGGAAGAAAAAATTCAACCTTCAAGCCTGGGAAAAGGAGACCTCAAACACAATAAGTTAAAAAAATAATAATAAAAGGCAGAGAAATGCTACACAAATGAAGGAACAAACTAGAAACACAGAAGTCCAAATAAATGAAGTAGAAACAGGCAAACTACCTGAAAAAGAATTGAGAATAATGATAGTAAAGATGATCAAAAACCTTGAAAGAAAAATGAAGAAAATGCAAGAATCAATTAACAAAGATCTAGAAGAATTAAAGAATAAACATACAAACAACACAATTACTGAAATTAAATATACTCTAGAAGGAATCAGTAGCAGAATATCTGAAGCAGAAGAGAGAACTAGTGAGCTGGAAGATAAAATGGTGGAAATAACTTCTGAAGAGCAGAATAAAGTAAAAGAAAAGAACTGAGGATACTCTCAAGAGTCCTCACGGACAATATCACACCCATCAACATTCAAATTATAGCTGTCCCAGAAGAGAAAACGAAAGTGTATGAGAAAAATTTTGAGGAGATTATAATAAAAAATTTCCCCAAAATGGAAAAGGAAATAGTCAATAAAATTCAAGAGACGCAGAGAGTCCCATAAGAGATAAAACCAAGGAGAAACACACCAAGACATATACTAATCAAACTAACAAGGACTAAACACAAAGAAAGAATATTAAAAGCAGCAAGGGAAAAGCAACAAGTAACAATACAAGGGAAACCCCATATGTTTAACAGCTGAGCTTACAGCAGAAACTCTGCAGGTCAGAAGGGAATGGCAGAATATATTTAAATTACTGAAAGGGAAAAATGTATAACCAAGATTACTATACCTGGTAAGCGTCTCATTGAAAATTAATGGTGAAATCAAAAGCTTTTCAGACAAACAAAAGTTAAGAAAATTCAGTACCACAAAGTCAGTTTTACAACAAATGTTAAAGGGACTTATATAGTCATGAAATACAAGAGAAGAAAAAGATTGACAAAAGCAAACCCCAAACAATTAAGAAAATGGCAGTAGGAACATATATATCAATAATTACTTTACATGTAAATGGATTAAATGCTCCAACCAAAAGATACAGACTGGCTGAATGGATACACAAACAAGCCCCATACATATGCTGTCTATAAGAAACCCACTTCAGACCTAAAGACTCATATAGACTGAAAGTGAGAGGATGGAGAAATATATTCCATGTGATTGGTGCCACTGACTCCTTTTCAATAGTTGTAGTCCTTTGAGGGTTATGATTACTTGAAACAATGCAAACTAATCTGACAATAATAGTTTTAAAAAGTATGTATATATGTTGTGGTTTTTGTCGCATCTTTGTGCTCAAATATGAATGCTTTCTGACGATAGAAATTCTGTTCTATATGAATACATATTTTCAAGAAAGTCACATATTTCATATGCTCTAGTAAAACTCCAGCTTTCACTTATCACTCAGAGATGCTTGTCTAGATATATTTCTTGTTAGCTTTTCCTTGTGAACTTTGATGTCTTATACATTAAACTTGGTTGTGCTTAGGTCTTTTCTTCCTGTCCATTTTAAGTAGGTCTGACAAATGTTAATCTGTATTTTTACTAAGATCCTATATTTTAACTGAGAAGAGTGTGATTAACAGGGTTTTTCTGGTAGATATGATAGGAAATAATTTGTGTATAATATCCATGGCCTAACTTTGGTTTTGAAATACCTGTACTTCATAATTTAGTCATTTTGATTTCAGAAGGTACATTATAGACATATATTCAATACTTGGAAAATGTTATTGCCAACTTTGACAACATCTCATGCATTAACTGCAAGACAGGTTTATTTTCACTATAGTCATCAATTTTAATAATCATGTCATCATTTCTACACATATATCTTAGATTTTTCTGCTATGATATCACTTCCTGGTCATTTATAGCCAGCCATTTCACATCTTTTCCACATACTGATACAGTAGTAGGTTATTCTTAAGTTATACTAAGGACTGGCAAGATTTTTTTTAAAGGTGTTATATAAAAACTCCTTTTAGAACTATTCGGTTTATGAAATGATATTTACTCATTGCAGCCATGCAATTAAAAGACGCTTACTCCTTGGAAGAAAAGTTATCACCAACCTAGATAGCATATTCAAAAGCAGAGACATTACTTTGCCAACAAAGATCTGTCTAGTCAAGGCTATGGTTTTTCCAGTGGTCATGTATGGATGCGAGAGTTGGACTGTGAAGAAAGCTGAGCGCAGAAGAATTGATGCTTTTGAACTGTGGTGTTGGAGAAGACTCTTGAGAGTCCTTTGGACTGCAAGGAGATCCAACCAGTCCATTCTAAAGATCAGCCCTGGGGTTTCTTTGGAAGGACTGATGCTAAAGCTGAAACTCTAGTACTTTGGCCACCTCATGTGAAGAGTTGACTCATTGGAAAAGACTCTGATTCTGGGAGGGATTGGGGGCAGGAGGAAAAGGGACCGACCAAGGATGAGATGGTTGGATGGCATCACTGACTCGATGGATGTGAGTTTGAGTGAACTCCGGGAGATGGTGATGGACAGGGAGGCCTGGCGTGCTGTGATTCATGGGGTCACAAAGAGTCAGACATGACTGAGCGACTGAACTGAACTGAATAAATTGTAGAAGGACTCAATTGATCCCAGAGTAAAATGGAAGAGAAGAAAATAGTTAGGATGACTTTAACTCCACTTTTCTACTAACTTGAACATTTAATTCCAGAATAACTTTGAAGCCAGTTACTGGTTGAAGCCAGCCTCAGCAGCACAAAGCAGTTGAGAATCCTGGCAAGAGACTGAAAAGGTTTAGGACAGTCTTTTCTAGTGTAATTAATAGTACCCCCTTTCACCCGCTAAGTTTTTCTAGTTTGTATGATAAATTGTAATGGCACTGCAGTAATTGGTAAAGAAATTAACTGAAGATGAAGTTACAAGACTGAAGTTTATTGATGAGGCTCAAAAGGCACAGTGTGGGTATAAAACGTTGTGTTTAATGAACAGAGATCATGTCAGGGACTATGGAAATTTAATTATTTCAAAGGGGAAGTAGTTCCTCAGTGTCTTAGATGTATTTGGGGAATTTGAATTTAAAATATTGATGGTTTTTCAGATGATCAGAAGTAAAAATTATGTATCTTAAGATACTAGATATATCTTTATTAACATTTTAGAATTGGTTTGGGATGCTTTGCTTGGAGGGGAAGGGAAGACCTTGACCAAGAAACGAAGGTTCAGTTACATAGGGGAGAGAGGGTAGGGGGTGACCCTAGGGGACAATTAGTGTATCATAAAAAGGGTGGGTAGTAGAAAGGTAAGCCACCTGGCAAGGATCTTAAAGGCTGGTGAGTTTTGAATGCTGATAGAAACAGGATGGCTTTGGTATAAAATTAAAGCCAGTTATCATAAAACACAAAAAAGGAAGTATGTAGTATTATGAAGCCATTAGGGAGAACAGCCAAGTTTCAGATTGCATCAAGGATATAGAGACATTGAATTGTTTAAACGTGTAGAGGAATTTTACAGTAAACTGCTAGTTCTGGATGTTTACAGAGAAAATAGTTGAAAGAAAAATCAGTTGGAGAGTGAATCAAGAGAAAGAAACCAAAAACTGTAGTATTCTAGAGCAGGAAAAAAGTGGGCTAAGTGGTTTTAATGTTTATAAATGATACAGGGTACATAGTCATTTTAAGAGATTTACCGACTTCAGTTTTCAGAATAAACGTGGTGTAAGATGATTTGAAAATTCAGTGCATTCAGTTCTCCAGGTATTTTTAGCTTTGATTGACCTAAAACTGAGCCTTATTAGACAATAGTGGGGAAAATGCTGCATTGTTAGACAAAATTTTCATTATTCAGCTGAGATGGCCTTGAGAGTCACTAAACATCTTTTACCTATAGTTTCCTTATCAGTGATTGTTATTGTGCACATTAGGCTCCTTATGAGAGTAAATAAGGCTAATTTATGGCAGTGTTGTGATACAAAATATTTTAGTCATACTTGGTTTATGATAAAATTCAAAGCTCACCTTTCAGTGAGACTTAATGTGGTTTTGATTCTGTGTTTTGGGCTTGTATTTGTAGATATTATAGGGGAATTTTAGAATGCATCATGCTAAAATTTTGGTTACAGCTGGAGAGAGTTATAAAGAAAAGGATTCTGGGAGGTCATGTTTTAAGCCAAGGCAAACCTCGCCAAGTATGTGTAATGTAAGTTACCACAAATTAATCATGTTCTTTTGAAACGTGTATTAGATAATGTACTCTAATAAAATGCTGCTCAGAATAAAATGCTGAGGTTAATTTAGAAAAATAACTAATTTGGACATTTTTAGTTGTTTTGATATCAGTATCTCTTCTAGTAAAGGACTGTTGTAAGTATGCAAAGAAACATAACAGTTCAGAATAGTTCCATTAATTCTTTGACAGTAATTCACGCAAGAGAGAAAAATAAAGGCAAGTATTGACTGTCTTTCTCATATCTTGTTCATTATTTTACTGTTAAGTTGTTGGCACCTCTTTGCTTACCTCTCAAATCATATATTTAGACTTTGGTTCATGAAATAAAAACATCTTGAATCAATAGTTTAACTAAAACTCTGACATTATTGGTAAGTATTGGGTTGGCCAAATAGTTCATTTGGGTTTTTCCATAAGATGGTATAGAAAAACCTGAATGAACTTCTGGCCAACTGAATAGCAGGCTGCATTTTCTCTTCAGTTTTCCATTATCAGCTCCTGCTGATGGCTTACTGAAAAACAGGTGGTCACAGTTAGCTGTTATTTTAAAAACATCTGTTCAATGTGAGGCAAACTCCCTTAGCTTTCTTTAAAGTGTATACAGCTTCTTCCAGTCAAGTTTAATGCATGAACTCCTCTTATGCCAGATACTAGTTACACACTTAGGATATGTTTGTGTCCCTCCCTGACCCCATTCCCCTCCCTCCAGAAACCCTCAAGATTAAGTATTTTTGAGTATCAACAACTATGACAAGCACTTTTTGTATCTAGTATACCACCTTCCACAGTAAAATGCATATATTCAACATTTAGTAAATAGTTGACAAAGACCTCACACCAGTCAGAATGGCTGTCCTCTGAAAGTCTACAAATAGCAAGTGTTGGAGAGGACGTGGAGGAAAGGAAACCCTTGTACATCATTGTTGGGAATGTAAATTGGTACAGCCACTGTGAGAAATAGTGTGGAATTTCTTAAAAAACTAAAAATAGAACTGTATAATCCCAAGAAATCCAGTCTCCACAATATATCTGGAAAAGATGAAAACACGAACTTGAAAAGATATATGCCTCTCATTGTTCTCAGCAGCACTGTTTACAATAGCCAAGATGTGAAAGCAACCCAAATACTCAACTGTTAAATGGATAAAGAAAATGTGACATATATATATACACAATGGAATATTACTCAGCCTCAAAAGGAGTGAAATCTTGCCACTTGCAATAATGTGGATATTACTAGAGAATACTATGCTTAGTGAAATAAGTCAGAGAAAGATAATACTGTATGATATCACATGTGGAATATAAAAAATAATACAGATGAATGTATATGAAAAAATGAGAAGATACAGAAAACAAACTAGTACTTATCCTGTCGGGACGGGAAAAGTGGGGCTATGGGATTCAGTTCAGTTAAATCGCTAAGTTGTGGCCAACTCTTGCGACCCCATGGACTGCAGCATGCCAGGCCTCCCTGTCCATCGCCAACTCCCAGAGTTCACCCAAACTCATGTCCATTGAGTCAGTGATGCCATCCAACTATCTCATCCTCTGTCGTCCCCTTCTCCTTCCACCTTCAATCTTTCCCAGCATCAGGGTCTTTTCAAATGAGTCAGTTCTTTGTATCCAGTGACCAAAGTATTAGAGTATCAGCTTCAGCATCAGTCCTTCCAGTGAATATTCAGAACTGATTTCCTTTAGGGTGGACTGGTTGGATCTCCTTTCAGTCCAAGGGACCCTCAAGAGTCTTCAACACCACAGTTCAAAAGCATCAATTCTTCGGCACTCGGCCTTCTTTATAGTCCAACTCTCACATCCATACATGACTACTGGAAAAACCATAGCTTTGACTAGACGGACCTTTGTGGGCACAGCAGTGTCTCTGCTTTTTAATATGCTGTCTAGGCTAGATTGGCTATGGGATTAAGACCTACAAACTACTATATATAAAATTGATGAGTATATTGTATAGCACAGGGAATTGTGAAAGTCGCTTAGTCATGTCCTACTCTTTGTGACCCCATGGACTGTACAGTCAGTGGAATTTTCCAGGCCAGAATCTTTCCTGGAGTAGGTATCTTTCCCTTCTGCAGAGGATCTTCTCAACCCAGGGATTGAACCCAGGTCTCCTGCATTGCAGGCGAATTCTTTACCAGCTGAGCCACAAGGGAAGCCCATAGGGAATTATAGCCATTATCTTATTATTACAACTTTTAATGAAAATATTTGTAAAAATACTGAATCACTATACTGTACACTTGAAACTAATGTGATATTTTAAATCACCTGTATTTCAATAAACAGTTCTGCATGCTCTAGACTCACAGACGTAGAAAACAAACTTATGGTTACCCTCAAAGGACAGAAGTAGTAGCGGAGGGACAGATTAGGAGTATAGGACTAACAGATACAAACTACTATACGTAAAATAATTAAGCAGCATAAATTTACTGTATAGCACTGAGAATTAGATCAAATATCTTGTATTTGCCTATAATGGAATATAGTTTGGAAAAGAAAAGCCGAATCACTATGCTGCTGCTGCTGCTGCTAAGTCACTTCAGTCGTGTCCGACTCTGTGTGACCCCATAGAGGGCAGCCCACCAGGCTTCGCCATCCCTGGGATTCTCCAGGCGAGAACACTGGAGTGGGTTGCCATTTCCTTCTCCAGTGCATAGAAGTGAAAGTGAAGTTGCTCAGTCGTGTCCGACTGTTCGCTATCCCATGGACTGCAGCCTATCAGGCTCCTACATCCATGGGATTTTCCAGGCAAGAGTACTGGTTTGGGGTGCCATTGCCTTCTCCAGAATCACTATGCTGTACACCCGAAACTAACACAGTATTGTAAATCAACTATCAGTTCAGTCTCTCAGTCGTGTCTGACTGTTTGCGACCCCATGGACTGCAGCACGCCAGGCCTCCCTGTCCATCACCAACTCCCTGAGCTTACTCAGTCTCATGTCCATCAAGTTGGTGATGCCATCCAACCATCTCATCCTCTGTTGTCCTCTTCATCTCCGGCCTTCGATCTTTCCCAGCATCAGGATCTTTTCAAATGAGTCAGTGCTTCACATCAGGTGGCAAAGTATTGGAATTTCAGCTTCAACAGTGGTCCTTCCAATGAAGATTCATGACTGATTTCCTTTTGGATGGACTGGTTGGATCTCCTTGCAGTTCAAGGACTCTCAAGAGTCTTCTCCAACTACAGTTCAAAAGTACCAATTCTTTGGTGCTCAGCTTTATTTATACTATATAGTTTTTCTTTAAAAAGAAAAATAAAGTATATTTCTTTATGCTGCTTCTGCTGCTAAGTAACTTCAGTCGTGTCCAATTCTGCGCGACCCCATAGACGGCAGCCCACCAGGCTCTGCCGTCCCTGGGATTCTCCAGGCAAGAACACTGGAGTGGGTTGCCATTTCCTTCTCCAATGCATGAAAGTAAAAAGTGAACGTGAATTCGCTCAGTTGTGTCCGACTGTTCGCTATCCCATAGACTGCAGCCTATCAGGCTCCTCCATCCATGGGATTTTCCAGGCAAGAGTACTGGAGTGGGTTGCCATTGCCTTCTGTGATATTTCTTTATACTAAATCATACTTTATACTTTATTTTTCTTTATAAAGAAATATAAACTATATTTCTTTATATTAAATCAAATATGCATCAGTTAAAAAAGTGTTTTTAAATGTTGGAACTTTGAATCCCCAGGATTTTGTTTCTTTACTTAGAAGTAAATCAGTTTTTTCCTGAAATAGTATTTTACATTAATATTTTCTTTAAAAGCCTTAAAATTAATTTATTTATATAATGTAACACCATTCAGAATCTTAGGCATTGATTTTGAAATTGTTGAAGTGATTGAGAAGAACAAATTACACTTAAGTGGCCAAGAAAATTCTTAAAAGAGTAACAAGGGATTCTGTCTGCCATTTAGTAGACTGTAAAACTACAGAAAATATTAATATTGGTGATTGGCTCAACAACTGGAAAATGGATCAGCTAAACACAGACCTAATCATATATAATAATTTGTTAAAAATTGTGCCCTTCCTATTTCTCTTCATAATTGTCATTTTATTAACAACTTGAAAAAAAATGCAGAACTTTATCTTCTATAATACACCGAAGTCTAAATGAGTAGAGTGTATTTCTGGCGGTCCAGTGGTCAGGAGTCTATTTGCCAGTGCAGGGAACACAGGTTCCATCCTTAGTCTGGGAAGATTCCCAATGCTGCTGAGTCTGCATGCTCTAGAACCCATGTTCTGGGATAAGAGAACCCGTCAGAACCAGAAGCCTGCACAGAGCAAGGAAGACTGGCACAGCCAAAAATAAGTAAATAATTTTTTTAAAATGTAGTAGAGAATTAAATATACAGTTATATCATAAAACAATTAGAAAAAAGTTATATGAAAAATAATTGGATTGAGAATTCTAAAAGCAAACTTAAAGCAAACGTTGTACTTGTTTAATTGTCTTTAGTATTTAGCCTTTTATGATTATATAATATCTATTTTCTGTTTAGTGTTTCTAATTTTAAATTCCAGTTTAATGTTTACATTTCCACTCAGCATATCTCTTTTTGTTTATTCACCTAGTGTTTCTCATCCATATCTTTATTTTCTTCCTTTTGTAAGCCAGTTGGTTTATATGTATGTACATGATTTTTTAGAGAAATCAAAGAGGACAGGGACTATAATTGCAATTTGTCATGACTTTACCTACTTACTCGCAGTCCTGTTTCTCAAAATAATATTTTCATTTCTTTCAACATTCTCTTCTGATATTTATTCAACATAATTACTCACTATTATTTTTGGTAGTATTTTGCCGATTGAATATGATGAACAGAAGGTATTAAATACAAGCAAACCTTATACATATGCAAAACAGAGGGCAGTAACCTAAAAACATTAGGGTCCCCATGGCCATCTAAGTTAAGTATTTGGGCATTCAGTGGTTGGGGCATGTCATCAAAATAGTGAACTAATGTGATGTTTTGTGAAATGTAAAAATGATCAAGATACCTGTGGACTGCTTTGGTGGTAGACTCAAGTGTTGCCCCCAATGGCTTCCTGTTATTCATGCTCTTGACTCATCCCACTGACTGTTTTGAGACCTGCTTCTAATCATCAGTTACAGCAAGGGTGATGGGAGTGCAATTCTTAAATTACCCTTTGTTATACAAGATTCTGTCTTGCTAGGTGATTTTGTCTAAGGATTCTGATTGTTGGTTGACTCAAAGTAATTGATCATGTTGGGGAAGTCCATGTGGCAAGAAACTGTGGGCAACTTGTTTCCAGCAAATAGCCAGCAGGCGGTCATGGTCCTCAATTCTTTAACTAACCACAAGGAAATAAATGCTCCCAACAACGTAAGTGAGTTTAGTAGTAGATTCTTTCTTATTTGCACCTCCAAGTGATAATGTAGGATAGCAAATACCTTGATTGCAGCCTTATGAGACCCTATGAGAAGATTCAGCTGAGTTGTATCTAGATTCCTGACTGTCAAAGATTGGGAGATGTACGTAACCACGAAGCTGTTTATGATAGCAGGAAAATTATCATAGTGCTGAGGCAACACTGTGGAAGTTGTACTTTCTTGTCCATTCCAGATAGAAAAAACTGACTTCAAGTGGTCCTTGTAAATAAGGAAAAAAGACATTAGCCAGATTGTGTGTGTGTGTGCTCAGTCATGTCCACCTCTTTGCAACCACATCAACTGTAATCCACCAAACTCCTCTGTTCATTGGATTTCCCAGCAGGAACACTGGAGTGGGTTGCCATTTCCTCCTCCAGTGGATCTTTCTGACCCAGGGATCAAACCCATGTCTCTGGCATCTCCTGTATTGGCAGGCAGATTCTTTACCACTGAGCCCACATGGGTAGCCCAACCAGGTTGGAAGCTGCATATCAATTGACAGGGTCTGCTGGTGCTGTGAAGGTCACCATTTGATTAAGCTTACAATGATCCATAGTTGTTTTCCAGTTTCATCTGACTTCAGTGTTGGCCAACCTGATGAGTTTAGTAGGGGTAAGATCGATTTCTCTACCTCTCCCTCTTTGAAGTCTTTCGTTAAATTCTGTAATTCCCCCAGGGATGTTGTATTGCTTCTAGTTTATTATCTTGGTAAGGAAAGGTCGTTCCGTGAACTTTCTTCAGACATTCCTACCATAATGCCTCTTATTCCACAGGTCAGAAAGTTAATGTGGGTTTCTTCCAGTTGCCAAGTATGTCTGTTCCAAGTATATATTCAGGAACCAAGGAAATAACCACAGGGTGAATTCCTGGACCATTTGGCCTCATTCTTGGTCAGGCTGGAGTTAACAACTCCATGTATGTCAGCTGACTCATGTATCATGTATCACCATAAACCACTTTCTTAAATTAACTTCTGACCCACAGTGCCAGGAATTAAGGGCTGTTCAGAGAAAATGTTTATTAATAACTATTTCATTTTTATGATATATAATACCTCTCATTAGTGGCTGCAGGTCTCTGGAGAAGGTTAAGAGGAGGGTATATGGTGTGACTTAACTTCTGCAAAGTCCTTTTGCAAGGGACCTGGTTTCCACTTTATTCAGCCGACTCTGCATCTGTGAGGTAACTCAGATTTGGCAAGTGAGAAGGCTTTAAGTTCTTGGTGAGAAGTTAACTTGATGAGAAGGCTTTAACTCTGCACTATGTGTTGGTGACAGACTTCTGGCTACAAGACCTAGCATTTTTCCTGTTATATAAAATAAACATAGACTGCACACCTGTTTTGTTCCTGGGGGCACTGTAGCCATTTAGCTGCTGCCACATTATTCTGATGATAAGTACATCCCTGATGCCCTGTACAGGTAATGTACCCACCTTGTCTTTGGTGCTTAAGTACATGCTCCTGGCCTGTGTTACCTTGGCTCTCATCGTCTCTGTTGAAGCCTGGAAGCTCTTCTTGATGACCACATTCCCTGCACTCTTAGCAGGCTCACAAAGGAGAGTAATCACAGACCTTTGTAAGGAAAGTAGATGTCATTGCTCCCTGCACTAATGCTTTCTGTGCTCTCTTGTGTAACATAGATGAGAAATGTCAGTATGAAATTCTCACATGATAAGTCCAGTTCATGTGAACTAGTGTATTAATCTGTTCTCTCTGCTAAGTGTACCCATGTCAAATAGTTTGTCCAGATGTGGCATTATATTTTACCCTCTGTGGTCAAATACTTCAAGAATCCACTCTACACATGGTTCTCAAGTTTTTTCTGGGTATGTAAGCTATGCCTCTTCAGTCATAGTGTGTACCTTTCCCCCCTGGATCATGCTGAGTTTTGACTCTAGTTATGAGTC
Organism: Redunca redunca; assembly: GCA_006410935.1. Taxonomy (NCBI): domain Eukaryota; kingdom Metazoa; phylum Chordata; class Mammalia; order Artiodactyla; family Bovidae; genus Redunca; species Redunca redunca. The sequence goes on along the minus strand of SJYQ01005987.1, from coordinate 188,545 downwards.
TAATGGCCAAAGGAGTTGGCTGTGGCGGGTCTTTAGGAAAATGAGCATGACCCTTCAAGAATTTTTCCACATGAGATTATCAGAAGATTTTTAAGCCAAAGAGGGCTAGTGTTCTTAGACACTGGAAGGCAAGCTGTTTCCACCTGTATCAGTTCAGTTCATCGCTCAGTCATGTCCAAATCTTTGCGACCCCATGAATCGCAGCACACCAGGCCTCCCTGTCCATCACCACCAGCTCCTGGAGTTCACTCAGACTCACGTCCATCGAGTCAGTGGTGCCATCCAGCCATCTCATCCTCTGTCGTCCCCTTCTCCTCCTGCCCCCAATCCCTCCCAGCATCAGAGTCTTTTCCAATGAGTCAACTCTTCACATGAGGTGGCCAAAGTACTGGAGTTTCAGCTTTAGCCTCATTCCTTCCAAAGAAATCCCAGGGCTGATCTCCTTCAGAATGGACTGGTTGGATCTCCTTGCAGTCCAAGGGACTCTCAAGAGTCTTCTCCAACACCACAGTTTAAAAGCATCAATTCTTTGGTGCTCAGCCTTCTTCACAGTCCAACTCTCACATCCATACATGACCACAAGGAAAAACCATAGCCTTGACTAGATGGACCTTAATTGGCAAAGTAATGTCTCTGCTTTTCAATATGCTATCTAGGTTGGTCATAACTTTTCTTCCAAGGAATAAGCATCTTTTAATGTATAGGAGGATCCTAATTACTAGTGGAGGGTTAGGGAGTAGGCAAGGAGTCACAATTGTTATTTTCATTTAAGACCAACTAGATGCTCCAATCAGGAGAAGGCAATGGCACCCTACTCCAGTACTCTTGCCTGGAAAATCCCATGGACGGAGGAGCCTGGTAGGCTGCAGTTCATGCAGTCGCTGAGGGTCGGACACGACTAAGCGATGTCACTTTCCCTTTTCACTTTCATGCATTGGAGAAGGAAATGGCAACCCACTCCAGTGTTCTTGCCTGGAGAATCCCAGGGACGGGGGAGCCTGGTGGGCTGTCATCGATGGGGCCGCACAGAGTCGGACACGACTGAAGCGACTTAGCAGCAGTTAGCAGATGCTCCATTCAAATTTCAGGATCTTATTCTTTCCCCATTAAGGTTTTAATTTTCAAATGAGAAACTTGAGACTGAATTTAGCTGATTTTTGTAATTCAGCAGTGTACACAATTAAATTTTTAGTTTGACTTTCAGCAGTGTCAGTACAATGTGACTTAAGCTGAGAGTTAATGGACTGGAGCTTTTCATTTTCTAAGTGCTTAGTTGTCATCATTGCTACCGTAATGGTAGGTATCCTATGCTGTACTACACCATTCAGTCATGTCAGACTCTTCGTGACCCTATGGACTGTAGCCCGCCAGGGTCCTCTTGTCTGTGGGATTCTCCAGGAGGAGATTCCCCTGCAGGAGGGGATCTTCCCGACCCAGATATTGAACTCAGGTCTCCTGTGTCTCCTGCATTGGCAGGCAGATTCTTTACCATTAGTATCACTTGAGAAACCCAGTGGCAAATAAAGAGCCAGTTAAGTTCCAAAGGCATGTGCTTGAGTTGACACTTCATCATGATGAAACACAGCTGAAAGATTCACTGGTTTCCTGGAACTGCTGTCTGCCATATATTACTAGCATCCCATTTGCTTGGCCAGGATCTCAGCCCTGTGCTTAATCCCCAGGACATGACCAAACCAGTCCCCAAATCTCATCTTTACTAGTTTATCATTTGGAACCATTCCCAGGACTATTTCTGTACCTATCTGGATTCAGTTTGGAGTTGGAAACAACAGTTTGAATTGGTAAAATGTATTATACATAATTACTAAACTATGATAGAAGAGTAACTATAAAGATGTAAATGTAACACTAAATCTTCTAGGGCTGAAGGAGATTTCTCAAGGAAAGACAGCCTCTCTTCCAGAAGGTTCCCTAGGCAGGAGTTCAGACCTTATTGGAGAAAGTGGAGTTAGAGCGTATTAAATAACAGGGAAGTTCACTGGATTGCCTTAACCAGAGCTGGTTCACAGTTACTGGGCAGCAGAAAACAGTACTGAGTTATAGCCGTGTTAAGCAGGGTAGACAGTTGTATATGAAAGATGGGGGCACTGCTGCCAGCATGAGCCCTGAAGCATGCCAGTGTCTGCGTCAGCAGGCCTGCATCACAAGGGCAATCACTAATCCCAGGCTGGGGGGTAAGGTTGCCCAAGGACAGCACACTCTTGTCCTGAACCTGGGATAAACCCCACTGGATTTCCTTTGTATAATTGCTGCTATTGGACTATACGTTAAGAGCAAGAATAACTTGACTGACATATGAAAAGGCAGAGAGGCCCCTTTCCTCCTGCAGTGTTCTTCCAGAGCTATATGCGAATAAAGCTTAAATAATGCTTACTGTGAAAGAGAAGTAATAGTGCTTACTGTGAGAGAAGTATCTGCTCATTAGTACAGAGCAGATAACTGAAGGGTAACGAGTTGAGGCACAATAAACTGGTAACTGATGAAGATTTCCTTAAATGTCTGGTGTTGGCAGCTCTTTGCCTTCTTAAGAGAGAGGCAGGATGGATGCTCTGTGTGTAGAAGTGGAGTTTGTATAGGCTTTCTGATATAAGATTTTATCTCGACTTTACCCTTTTCCTCATGAATTCCATTTTTATATTTTTGTGTTGAGATTTGTTTCCCCATTCACCTTCCAGCGTTTTAAATTTATTCTTTATAGTGATTATTCTTAAACTGGTCCAATGAATATTTAAATTTGATAGTCTTTTTTTTTTTTTAAACTTCCAGAAAGTCTTTTTATGCTTTAAATCTTCCATCTGTTTCATACATACCTGATTTTCTTTTTTCCTTCTTGATTGCTGACTCTTTTAGGCATATTATTTTGCTTTGCCTTCTTAAGGCTCGTTTTAATTTGGATGGTCAAATCCAATTATTAGAATCCTTCCATTGCCAGAAATTCATGAATAATGGGTGTTGTCATGGCCTCCATTCCTGTGAATATCACACTAACCAATAGTTCTATTAACTGGATAGTGTTTTCCCAGCTTTAGGAGTAGGAGGCAACTCACCTTACAGTAATCCCCATAGTTCTTCGGAGGCCAGGAATATAAAAACTTTAAGAGAACTGATATTTAAAATATTGTTTTAACGTGTTTGTACCATTTTACTTACATATCACTATTATAGTATTCAACTTCAGACCTAGTTAGGTTATCATGTTAAACTGAAAAGTATACTTGTTGAAATTGCTTTCTATTTCAAAAACTGAATAATACAAAACAAAAGAAAAACAGAACAAGATTAGTGTCAAGTAAAAGTATGAAAGTGGTTTATTTTTCTGAAAAATGACATTGAAATTATATTTCAATATGTGATTCTGTTCCTAACTCCAGAATAAAATCTGCCCTGTCACATGATGGGTCACAGCATTGATCTGAGTTTAAAAACAAATTTCTCTAAGCAATAATACAGTTGGGTAAAAGGACAGTGATAAGGTGATCAAATTGTCTGGAAACTGCAGTTAACACAAAAATCAACAAAGAGCAGCCTTTAGAGAACTCTGAAAGAAGAATATTTTAGCTTATATCTGAGGTTAAAATAACAGTCTAGTTTCATGGAATAATAAAAAGCTCTTCTCAGTCTACCTATGTTGTATTTGTTTTTTTACTTGCATTCGGAGAAAATATGTATATGATGTTAGTAAAAGCAGTGTTGAAAAATATCTAAAATCTTTCTTTTAGATTTACTTTATGACACTTAGAGGCAAATCTAAAACTCATTTTAAACTATGATATTGACTGTTCTGTTCCACATTTTTTCTGTTTCCTGTTCTTATCCTTGACATTTATTTTCTCTTCAGTTTTTCTTTCTCAGTTTTTAAGCTATACTTCTAACTACTATAAATTTATTATACTGTCCTATATTTGTAGAATGTTAAAACATAGCAAATGTCATGATTTTTGTCACTTCACTGTTATCTGTGATTCAGGTGCTGGCTTATGGTTTTCTCTTTGAGGATCTATAACTTCTCAGATTATCATTTTAGTAAAGTCTTAGATTTAAACTTGTTATAATGAATTGAGGACAAGCCTGAAAGTGTCACAGTGTGAATTTTTGCATGTCTTTTTCTATGCTACTATAAATGCATTTGTGTGATATCATCTTAAGAGTGGAATCATACAGTTCTCTTTTCACTTAACATGTCACAAATAACTTTATCATTAGTGCTAACATTATGATATAGCTCATTTGTGTAGTTATATTTTATTTTGTACACATATAATGTAATTTTGTGAAACATTCTTTTATAAATATTTTAGATTGGTATTTTTTCCCCAGTAAGCAGTACTTAAACGTATCCAGGCAGGTGAGTATTTTTTCTATGTAGGAAGAAGAAATATATAAATATTTATAGACAAGAGGGCAGATTTTGGCAGATATGACTGGCCACTTACCAAAATGTATTTTTCCTTTTTCATAGTGGATAAAGTTACAGAAAGGTACTGGCGAAAACAGATTTCATGCTTCCCATTTATCGAGATGTGGCTAGTTTATACGTTCTTGCTAATGAAGTATTAGACAAAGTATTATTCCAAAACTGAACTATAAAAATCTGCCACACTTTTCTATGTTTTTTCTCCCATTAGCTGGCTTTGGACTTCTCATGATCCACCTTGGAGGCCTCTTACAGAGGATGACCTTGGAGCACCTTAACAGGCGATAGAGGGCGTGAGAGCCTCTGTCACCTTACCTCCCAGAATGACTGTGTGCTTGTATTGTATATGCTCTGCTCTCTGAGAGACTGTGCGTGTATTATTAGAAATGTTTTTTTCTTGTAATCTTGGAGTAATATCTTTCTCTGCTCCTTAACTGAGGGCAACCAACATTTGAATGTAATGTATGTTTCTTAAGGTGGAAGCTTAAATCATTGGTTTAGAACTTTCTTTTATTATACAGTACAGTTCAGTTCAGTTCAGTTCAGTCGCTCAGTCATGTCTGACTCTTTGCGACCCCATGAATCGCAGCACACCAGGCCTCTCTGTTCATCACCATCTCCCGGAGTTCACTCAGACTCACATCCATTGTGTCCGTGATGCCAACCAGCCATCTCATTCTCTGTCGTCCCCTTCTCCTCCTGCCCCCAATCCCTCCCAGCATCAGAGTCTTTTCCAATGAGTCAACTCTTCACATGAGGTGGCCAAAATACTGGAGTTTCAGCTTTAGCATCATTCCTTCCAAAGAAATCCCAGGGTTGATCTCCTTCAGAATGGACTGGTTGGATCTCCTTGCAGTCCAAGGGACTCTCAAGAGTCTTCTCCAACACCACAGTTCAAAAGCATCAATTCTTTGGTGCTCAGCCTTCTTCACAGTCCCAACTCTCACATCCATACATGACCACAGGAAAAAAGCATAGCCTTGACTAGACGGACCTTAGTCGGCAAAGTAATGTCTCTGCTTTTGAATATGCTATCTAAGTTGGTCATAACTTTTCTTCCAAGGAGTAAGCGTCTTTTAATTTCATGGCTGCAGTCACCATCTGCAGTGATTTTGAGCCCAAAAAAATACATGAAGCTATAAATTTCCCTCTAAGCACTGTTTTACCTGCATTCTACAAATTTTGATATGTTGTACTTTCATTATTATTCAGTTCAAAATATTGCCTAATTACCAAAACATTTGGGATATTTCAGATAACGTTTTTGTTGCTGATGTCTAATTTAAATCCATAATATTCAGAGAATTTTCCCTGTGTTTTTTTTTAATCCTTAAGAAGTCATAGAGGCTTGCTGTTCGGTCTTTTGGTGAATGTTCAGTGTGTAGCTAAAAGGAATGTGTATTCTATAATTGTTGGTGTATTGATTGTATGTTGATTAGATCATGTTTATTAGCAATGCTGTTCAAATCTTCTACATGTTTACTATTTTTTGTGTTTGCTTCTTCCCTCAGTTACCAGTAGAGGTGTAGTAAAAATCTCGCCTATGGTTGTCTATTTGCATATTTTTCTGTGTAGTTCACGTTTTGCTTCATGTATTTGGGGACTCCGTGCTGCTGCTGCTGCTGCTAAGTCGCTTCAGTTGTGTCCAACTCTGTGCGACCCCATAGACAGCAGCCCACCAGGCTCCCCTGTTTCTGGGATTCTCCAGGCAAGAACACTGGAGTGGGTTGCCATTTCCTTCTCCAGTGCATGAAAGTGAAAAGTGAAAGTGAAGTCGCTCAGTTGTGTCCAACTCCTAGCGACCCCATGGACTGCAGCCTACCAGGCTCCTCCGTCCATGGGATTTTCCAGGCAAGAGTACTGGAGTGGGGTGCCATTGCCTTCTCCATTATTTGGTATATAAAAATTTGTAATCACTTTATCTTCCTGATTATTTACCACTTTATTATTGTAAGGTTTTTAGAAAAATCTTTGTCATATTCCTTGTCTTGATTTCTTTGTCTAATATAACAATCATAACAGCATTTCATAGTTTGCATGGTATACATTTGTTCTCCATTTTACTATAACCTATATGTGCTGTTATAGTCAAAGTATGTCTCTTGTAAATATCATGTGATTGATTTTTATTCAGTCTGGTTTGTCTGTGTTTAAGGAGTACTCTTTATTAGTCTATTTGTTTGGTTTTGTTTTAGTTTTCTTTGTGAAGTTTTTATGTTACTTTTATTTGAAAGTATCTTTTTGCCAAAATTCTATATAGCCAGCTTTTTATTTTCTCCACTTTTATTGAGATATACTATATGTGTGTGTTGGGGGGAGGGGAATACTAATTCATCCATGAGAGAGGAGGAAATCCTGCCACTTGCAACAACTTAGGTGAACCTTGAGGCCATTGTACACAGAGAAAGAGAAACACTGTGTAACACTTATATGTGGAATATTAAAAAAAGAAAAGATACTGAAGTTATTTCCATATTTTGACCATTGTGAATGCAGTGACCATAAGAGTGCAGATATTTCAATAAAATCCTGATTTTATTTCCTTTATATATACCCATAAGTGGGATTTCTGGATTATGTGGTGGTTCTAGTTTTTAGTTTTATGATGAACATCTGTGCTGTTTTATGTAGTGGCTGTACTAGTTTACATTTGTATTAACAATGCACACTCTCACCAACACGTTTTATGTCTTATCTTTTTGATAATAGCCATTCCAAACTGGTGTGGCATTAATATCTCATTGTGGTTTTAATTTGCATTTTCTTGATTAAATGATGTTGAGTGTCTTTTCATGTATTTGTTAACCATTTGTATGTCTTCTGTGTAAAACTATACAAATTCTTTGCCAGCTTTTAATTGGATTGTTTTCTATTAAAGTTAGTGATTTATTAATTTGATTTAATATAGAAATACAAATTTACATTGTATAGAAATGTAGGTGTTTTCCATATGTTGGTTTTGTATCCTGTAACTTATTTGTTGCNCGTCCTTCAAGTTGTTGACTTGTTTTTTTATGGAGTCTTGAAGATTTTCAACATGGAAGGTCATTATCTGCAAAAACATTTTTTTATTGCTTCCTTTTCTATTTGGATACCTTTTATATACCTTTTAAAATACATTTTCTTTTTCTTGACTGATTGCTTTGGCTAGGAGAGTTGAATAGGAGTGATGATAAGAGTGCAGTTTTAAACTCTTATTCTATTCATGTGGTGTATCACATTTATTTTTGCATCTTGCACCATCCTTGTATCACTGGAACAAATCCTGCTTAGTCAAGGTGTATGATTTTTTTAATATATTGTTGAGTTTGATTTGCTAATATTCCTACAGGATTTTTGCATCTGTGTTCATCAGGAATATTGGCGTTTTCTTGTGGTATATTTTTGTCTGGCTTTGGTATCAGAGTAATATTGGCCTCATAAAATGTGTTTGGAAGACCTCCACCATCTTCCTAGAATGTTTGTTGGAAGTCATCAGTGAAGCCTTCTGGTCCTGGACTTTGTTGCGAGGTTTTTAATTACTAATTCAATCTCCTTGGTAGTAACTGGCTAGTTCAGATTTTTTATTTCATCATGAGATAGTCTTACTAGGTTGTATGTTTCTAGGAATTATTCATTTTTTAAAATCAGGTTTAATTATTTATTTGAATATTTGGTCCCACCCTTGCAGCATGTGGGATCTTAATTCCTTGACCAGGGATTGAACCCACACCCCCTTTGTTGGAGGGCAGAATCTTAACCACTGTACCTCTGGGGAAGTCCTGAAATTTAGTAATTTTTTTCCCTAGGTTCTCTTAATTTGTTGGCCTATGATTTTTCACAGTAGTCTTTCATCATCCTTGCATTTTTGTGGAATCAGCTGTAATACCTCTTTTATTTCTGAGTTTGTTTATTTCAGTATTTTTTTTTCTTGGTGAGTCTAGATAAAGGTTTTGTCAATTTTGTTTACTTTTTCAGAGAACCAGTTCTCAATTTCTGCTTGAATCTTTATTATTATATTTCTGTCTCTCCACTTATTTTGAGCTTATTTCCTTCAAGTTTCTTGAAGTATAAAGTTAGGTTGTTAATTTTTCTTGTCTCTTGAGATGGGTGTTTATCGCAGTGAACTTGCTTCTTAGAACTGCTTTTGCTGTATCCCATAAATTTTGGTCTGTTATATTTCCATTTTCATTTTTCCCAAGAGAAGGAGAAAGCAATAGAGAGGAACTACAAAAACAGACTGAAAGCAATTAATAAGGTGGCAGTCACACATACATATCAATAATTACTTTAAATGTGAATTCAGTAAGGTCTGTAATCAAAAGATATAGTAATAGATAAATTTCTATTTATTTATACCAATAAAAGTAATATATTCTGTATTGAATTCTTCAGTATAGTCATTGTATTCTTCAGTTTCAGAATTTGTTTGGTTTGTTTTTTCTTTGTTGAACTCATTTTGTTCTTGTATTTTTTTTCCTGATACATTAGTTTTTTATCTGTGTTCTCTTATAGTTCTCTGACCATCTGCAGAGTAATTAGTTTGAATCTCCTTGTCCGTCAAAGATCTCCTGAATCAGCCAGTTCTTGTAGGTTTACTATGTTCTTTGGTAGAGATATATTTCCCCAATTCTTCATAATCCCAGTTGCTTTGTTTTCATGTCTGTTCATTTGAAGAAGCAGTTAACCTCTTCCAGAATTTGTACGCTGAATTTGATCAGGGTCAGCCTTTCACCTGTGAATGAGAGTACACTGGCACATGCTGTGACCCTGGGTAAAGTGATGCAGGGTGCCAGTGTGGGGAACATGTGGTAGTTTGGATTCCTGTGGGCAGGCATGATGTGTATTTAGCTCAAGGCACTGGGCTACACACCATTGACAACTGTGTGGTTCTTGCTCAGCACTGAGAGGAACTTTGTAGTAGTTCTAAGCAGTGCCTTCACTAGGGATTTATCAGCTAGGGACCAAGGCAGGCTGTTGTAGAGGCCAGTTGCAGGCATACATACAGTGATGAAGGCCACTGCAGACAACAAGGATTGGTGCTAACTATGGTCTCCTTGGCTAAACAGGAGTTCCTGGCCATCAATGTCATCTCCTGTGGTTGCACACACTCTGTCCACATGTGCACACTGCTTTGAAGGCTGGCAGAGGTCATTGGGCTGGGTTGTGCAGTGCACAGCTTGGAGTGGCTAAGTATAGGTGGACTTGTTGGTACTGGCCAGTGACAGGAGGCAGGGCCTTATGTGGGTCCACAAGAAGCTGTGGGGTGCCTTCATTGTAGGTGCTCTCACTGGTGGCTGCATATCCCTCCCATCCCTTCTGTGCATGCTCACTGCAGGGGAGGCCAGTGATGTATGTCAGTCTGGTAGTGCACAGTTGGAGCGACAATCCCTGAGCATGAACACAGTCGTCTGGTTCAGTGTGGGGAGGTGGTACTAGGCTGGTATTTTGCATTTGTGCAGCTGCAACAGCCCCAGTTGGCTGTAGGTGTGGCAGTCTGGCTCCTTGGTGGGTAGAGATTCAGGGGGCTGGCATCTTAATCTCTCACAGCTGTAGAGAGCTATAACATATTATAATCTTTCCTCCTCCCCTCCATTGTGTGTGTGTATGTTTATTTCTTTATTTTATATATTTATAAGATATAAAATATCCTTATTTATAAAATAGCCACTGTAGTGGCTAAGTGTAGGTTTGGTATTGGCAGGAAAAAGTTACAGAGAGGGACTCAGGCAGTTGACATTAATGAAGATAAACACAAATACTTGTGGGGGAAAAGCTGGCAAGATCTGTAGGGGTCTACAGTGACTGTGCTGGCCTTTGGCTTTCTCGTTGGTGAAATTTGCTGAGTTTGTCTGAAGAGCTGTTCTCTGTGAACTGTGATCCCTCTGGCTGCTTCTCTGTTAATAATATTACTTCTGCTTTTATTCCTTGTTCATAGCTGGGTCAATAACATCTCAAGTGGCTGGGCTTGGTGGAATGAAACCAAAGCAGAACCTCTGTACAATGCACTGTGAAGCTGGGGAGGCTGGTCAGTCACCCCACACTCCTTTTTTTGGCAAGAAGAGTTCTTTCTAGCTGTGGAAGATTTCTTCTTAGCACTGAAGGGTGCCAGATTGGGGGATGGGATGATGCAGGCAAAATGAAGTTAACCTTCATTTTCTTCTAATGTGAATGTTCTCAGTTTTGTTGTTCTTAAAACTTCATAAGTGGACTATAGAGATCTCTTGGATCTGTTTTTGTTCTTGGATAGCTGTTCAGTCATTGGTTTGTTTGTTATTTAAAAAAAGATTTACTGTGAGTTTGTCATATATAGCTTTTATTATGTTGAGGTATGTTCCTTCTGTTCCTGCTTTCTGGAGAGTTTTTATCATAAATGGATGTTGAATTTTGTCAAAGGCCTTCTCTACATCTATTGAGTAATCATATGGCTTTTATTTTCAATTTGTTAATGTGATGAATTACATTGATTGATTTGTGGATATTGAAGAATTCTTGCATCCCTGGGATAAAGCCCACTTGGTCATGGTGTATGATCTTTTTAATGTGCTGTTGGATTCTGATTGCTAGAATTTTGTTGAGGATTTTTGCATCTATGTTCATCAGTGATATTGGCCTGTAGTTTTCTTTTTTTGTAGCATCTTTGTCAGGTTTTGGTATTAGGGTGATGGTGGCCTCATAGAATGAGTTTGGAAGTTTACCTTCCTCTGCAATTTTCTGGAAGAGTTTGAGTAGGATAGGTGTTAGCTCTTCTCTAAATTTTTGGTAGAATTCAGCTGTGAATCCATCTGGACCTGGGTTTTTGTTTGCTGGAAGATTTCTGATTACAGTTTCGATTTCCGTGCTTGTGATCAGTTTGTTAAGGTTTTCTATTTCTTCCTGGTTCAGTTTTGGAAAGTTGTACTTTTCTAAGAATTTGTCCATTTCTTCCACGTTGTCCATTTTATTGGCATAAAATTGCTGATAGTAGTCTCTTATGATCCTTTGTATTTCTGTGTTGTCTGTTGTGATCTCTCCATTTTCATTTCTAATTTTATTGATTTGACATTTCTCTCTTTGTTTCTTGATGAGTCTGGCTAATGGTTTGTCAATTTTATTTATCCTTTCAAAGAACCAGCTTTTGGCTTTGTTAATTTTTGCTATGGTCTCTTTTGTTTCTTT
>SJYQ01005987.1:155151-172293 GCA_006410935.1 Redunca redunca | reverse complement strand
GGACTGCAAGGAGATCCAACCAGTCCATTCTGAAGGAGATCAGCCCTGGGATTTCTTTGGAAGGAATGATGCTAAAGCTGAAACTCCAGTACTTTGGCCACCTCATGTGAAGAGTTGACTCATTGGAAGAGACTCTGATGCTGGGAGGGATTGGGGGCAGGAGGAGAAGGGGACGACCTAGGATGAGATGGCTGGATGGCATCACTGACTCGATGGACGTGAGTCTGAGTGAACTCTGGGAGTTGGTGATGGACAGGGAGGCCTGGCGTGCTGCGATTCATGGGGTTGCAAAGTGTCGGACACGACTGAGCAACTGAACTGAACTGAAGAGTAGGAAATGTATGCTCTTTTCTTCCTCACCCCTCTCACACAAAAGATACTGGTGTATAGAGAATTTTCTTGGTTTTCTGCCTTCCTTCCCTTCCCTCACATTTCTCCCCTTCCTCCCTTTCCCTTCCTTTTCTTTCCTCCTCTCCATTTCCTCCCTTCCCTTTCCCTTTTTTCCAGCATCAAAGCATTCCTTTTTATGTATGTACAACATTTTATTTAACTAGTTGTCTGTTAACACCACATTGACTACTATCTGTTGTCTTTTCCTCTTACAATGAGTAATTTCATGTGTACCTCATTCGTTCTTTGTGGCAGAATGAATATCTATAGGTTATTATATTTTTAATCATATTAGATATTGCCAAATTTCCTGTTATGGAAATTATGTCCATTTTACTCCTATCAGTAATATTTGAATATCTTTTTCTATTTGGTCTTTTCGATAAAAACAAAGTGTTTTTATCGAATTTTTTTATTGGTCTTATGAATGATTTAAAAATACATTGTATGATTTTTTTTTAATTGAGGTGAATTACACTTAAACAGTTAACCATTTTAAAGTGGGTGGTTCGGTAGTTTTTAGCACATAAAAACATAATAGTGTTTTACAACCACCTCTTTCTGGTATCAAAACTTTTTTGTTATCATCCCAGAAGAATACTTATCATTAACTAGTCACTCCACATTAGCCTCTTCCCTACAGTCCTTGGCTACCTCTAATCTGCTTTCTGCTCCTATGTTCTAGTTATTTTATGTAAAAGGAGATTGTACAATCTGTGACCTTTTGTATCTGCTGTCTTTAATTTAGCATATCTTTGAGATTTCTCTGAGTAGTAGCATATATTGATAAAATTCCTTTTATTGTATGTATATATTACAGTTTATTTATCCATTCATCCATTGATGGACACTTGGAGTTGCACTTTTTGGTTGTTGTGAATATTGCTAGTATGAATATTTATGGTCAGGTATCTATTTGAGTACTTATTTTTTAATTCTTTGGTGTAAATACCTAGTAGTGAAATTCTGGATCATATGGTGATTCTATTTTAAGTTTTTGAGGAACTGCCAAACTGTTTTCACAGCAGCTGCACCATTTTAAATTCCAGAAATATATGAAGCCTCTTATTTCTCCACATCCTCTAAAACACTTTTACTTTCTAGTTTAAAAATTTTAATGTCTTATTGGGTATGAAGTGGTATTTTTTTAATGGTTTTGATTTGCATTTTCTTTATTGCCAGTGACTTGGGTGACTTTTTGTGTTTTTGGCAATTTGTATGTCTTTTTTGAAGAAACGTGTATTTGAGTCCTATGCTTATTTTGAAATTAGGTGGGTTTATTTTTGCTGTGAATTATTGTATAGATTTCTTTGTATATTCTTGGTATTAAATCTTCTATCAGATACATAACATGGAACTGTTTACAACTGGCAACTACTCCCACACCGTGGGTTGTCTTTTCCCTTTATTAAAGTTGTCCTTTGATGGACAAAAGTTTTAAATCTTTGTGAAGTCCAACTCTTTTTTCATTTCTTTTGCTCATGCTTGTGGTATCAAATCTTTGAATCCATTGCCAATTCTAAGAGCATGAAGATTTACCTCCATATTTTCTTCTAATAGTTTTATAGTTTCAGAACTTATATGTAGGTCATTGATCCATGGTTAAGTTTTGTATTTGGATGATTTTAATTTGTATTTCTCTTATGTGTGTGATTTGAGAGCCATTTTAATTTCTGTTTTTTCAGTTTTCTGTTCATATCCCTTGCTACTTTTCCTTTTAGCTATCTTCATAGTTCCTGAAGAGGCATTTGACAAAACAGATTTTAAAACATTTTAGTATGTCAGACTGAGATGCATATTTCCTTAACATGCTCACTGTCTCTCATATTAGTGCAGTATAATAAAAATCTAAAATAGATTTAAGTACCTGTGAACCTGTAGTAAGCAGATACTAACTAGCACATATGAAAGAAGACAGCTGCAAGATACAACTATACACTATACCAGTTTTCATCTATGAGATTGAAAAAATTAAAAGTTATAATCTCTGTTCTTTAGGCTGTGAGGAAACAGCCACTCTTACATTATTTGTTGAAATAAAAGTGGATACATATCTCATAGATATAAATTTGACATTATCTACCAAAACTCTCTCATAGCTCAGTTGGTAAAGAATCCACCTGCAATGCAGGAGACCCTGGTTCAATTCCTGGTTCAGGAAGATCTGCTGGAGAAGGCATAGGCTACCCGCTCCAGTATTCTTGGGCTTCCCTTGTGCCTCAGCTGGTAAAGAATCTGCTTGCCATGTGGGATACCTGGGTTGAATCCCTGGGTTGGTAAGATCCCCTGGAGAAGGGAAAGGCTACCCACTCCAGTATTCTGGCCTATACAGTCCATGGGGTTGCAAAGAGTCAGACATGACTGAGCAACTTTCACCAAAACTCCATGTGTTCTTATCCTTTGACCTAGCCATACTGTTTCTGGAATTTTGCCATGAAGATATATTTCCATTTTACAAAAATAAATGCACAAGGTTATTCAGTAACATATTATTTGTAGTAGTGAAATATTGGAAACAACCTAAATGCCAATGTATAGGACAGTGATTGAATAAACTATGGCAAAACTTATTCAGTGGAGCTTTTTGGCATGGCAAAAAATTATGAGGAAAAACTGTATGGGCTAATGCAGGGAGATTTTCAGGATACATTTTTTTTTTAAGTGCAAAAGAGTGTCTAAACGTATTCAACATTTTTAAAAGAAAGAAGGCAAATAGTAGAATATACACATGTATCTGGTCACTTGACTGTAAAGAAACAAAGGGAAGATAAGACACAGAATAATAATTGCCTAACTGTAGGGTATAGTGAAGTTGCTCAGTTGTGTCCAACTCTTTGTGACCCCATGGAGTGTAGCCTACCAGGCTCCTCCGTCCATGGGATTTTCCAGACAAGAATACTGGAAGTGGGTTGCCATTTCCTTCTCCAGGAGATCTTCCTTACCCAGGGATTGAACCTGGGTCTCCTGCATTGTAGGCTGATGCTTTAGTGTCTGAGCCACCAGGAAAGTCCCCTGTAGGTTATGTGTGCATGTAAATGGAGTGGAAAACTTACAGGGAATTGGGGTGGAGGGATGATACTTACTGGAATATACTTTTTGAACAGTGTTAACTTTGGAAGTTATCTTCATGTTTCATATACTCAGAAAAAAGGAAAATCAGTGAAGATGGACGGAAAATTCAAGACTTGGATGCACTCAGAATAGATGAATCACGCATAAATAACATATGCTGAAGAGTATAAAAAGTACAAACTCAGTGCTTATACTCCAACACTAGTGGGGGAAAGTGAAAAACATAATATTTACCTCCTCAGATTGTCTCCTTAGGAGATATGTGTTAGGAATAAAATGGTACTTTACCTTTAAAAACTTAATAGACACCACCTTAAATGATAAAAGCAAACAGTGCAAACAGTTATTTAACCAGTTGATAGCATATGCTTCATGGTAGGCACTTATAAGAACTCAGCCTCATTTTTTGTATTATTCTAGCCCATAGTACAGAGTCTGAAACTACTCATGAGAAAACAAGCTCAAGTTGAGGTGTATTTTTCATAATAACTATCCTGTACTCTGTAAGAGTGTCCCTGTCATGAAATAGAAATGACTAAGAAAACTGTTCCAGAACTTAATGCAATACACGATGTTAGATTTTTGTTTTGACGCAGACAACATTATTAAGACAAATACTAAATTACAAAATCAATTATGTGAATTAGAACATATATATTATATTGTTAATTTCAGCATTCTGATCATTATTCTGTAGTTGTATTAGATTTTTGTTTGCTTTGGGGAAATACATACAGGAGTATTCATGAATAAAGGGATACGTGAAGAGGGAAAGGATAAAAAAGGTAAAATGTTTACATCTGAGAATTTGGTGATGGATATTCAGAATCTCGTGTACTTTTCTTACAACTTTTTTGTAAGTTCTAGAAAGTGAAAAATGGAAGGATTAAAAATCCTTTTAATCCCAAAGCCAACATCATGCTCAAGGGAATCTAGTAGAATAATTTTCAGTGTAGTCAAGTAAGACAGAGATGCCCTTTTTCACAACTTCCAGTTAATATTATCCATATAATCCAGCATGTTTGTGGTGAAGCCAGTAAAGTGAAATATGTATGATCACTATTTGAGAGTAATATTGAAAGTTGAGAAATTTCCAGAGGAACAGTTTGCAAAACTAGTAAAAACAATATAATAATTCTGAAAGAGATCAAAATGGCAGAGTATGAGGATGCTGAGCTCCCTTCTCCCTGATGGACATCTCAGAAATACAGTACATGTGTGGCTACTGTTACCTAAACAAACTGTACACTGATAGAACAGCCTTTCTGTGACCAAGACTGCAAAGAAAGATTCATACAGAGTTTAGTAGTAGGAGAGCAGAAATGATCAGTTCTGGACTTGCACCCTAGCAAGGAGAGCATATCACAAGCTCGAGGATCCTTCCTAGGGTGTGAGACAGTTGAGCTACATATTTGGCAACCCATATTTGGGGTCCATTACCAGGAAGATGAGTCCCCTTAGCTGGTTTGAAATCCAGTAAGACTTACCATATGGCTATACAGAACCAAAGTTCCACTTGTGATGGTTGCATACAAACACTTGTTTCCCCTCAGGAACAAGGTGGAGGAAGCAGATTTAAAATGACCTGAGACTCTGACTGATTTCCTGCAACTGTCCCATTGCACACTCTAGCTTGCACTGGGTACTTGCTCCAGCCCACCTTCCTCTCACACCACACTCTACTAGGGTGAAGGCTGCCATTGGCAAGTAGGGTGAGGACTTGGACATTTGGAGCTAGCTCAGACTCAGTCTTATGTCGGAACAGAGCAAGGGCAGTCCAAGACGGGATGGCTTCACATTTGAATTCTACAAAACATACTAAGAATATCTACTACCTGTCCCTCTCAAACTTTTCAAAAGTTAAAGAGGAGGGATATTCCTAAGTTCATTCTGTAAGGCCACTAATGCACAAAGACTGGCCCCACTCCAAATACAAGCCAATATCTCTGATGAATATAGCTATAGAAATCTCAAGAAAATATTAGAAAACCAAATTCAGCAATCATAAAAAGGATCATACACCAAGATCAAAATTCACCAATCAGAAGGATCATACACCAAGATCAGAATTCCGCAATCAGAAGGAACATACACCATGATCAAAATTTAGCAATCAGAAGAATCATACACCATAATTAAGTTGGTTTTATATAGGGATGCAGGGATGGTTAAGCATTCATAAATCAATATACCACATTCATAAAAAATAAAATAAAATTGCACAATCATTTCAGTAGACAGAATTCAGCATTCATTCATTCATGATAAAAATTCTTACCAAACGTGAAAGTCGCTTATTCATGTCTGACTCTGCTACCCCATGGACTATGGAATTCTCTAGGCCAGAATACTGGAGTGGGTAGCCTTTTCCTTCTTCAGGGGATCTTCCCAACCCAGGGATTCAACCCAGGTCTCCCGCATTGGATGTGAATTCTTTACCAACTGAGTTATCAGGTAAACATCAAACTTGGTATGGAGGATATATGGCAGTATAATAAGGTGTATCACAGACACACAGCTTTTAGCTTAGTGCAAAAGTAATATCGGTTTCAGAGCCTGAATTTTAAATCATTATAATGAGGTACAACCGCATCTTTATTAAACAAAAGAGGAACCATTACAGTCAACACATTTTTCGCCAGTGAAAAATAAGTTTATTCCTGTAGCATGAATATCCATGCTTTGGGATTCGGTGAATTCTTGGAAAGCATTATCTGTGTCCTGCTGGCTATGGAAACATTTTCCTTGCAAAAAGTTGCCAAGATCCTTGAAGAAGAGGTAGTTGGTACCGTTGAGAGGTCAGGTGAATATGGCTGATGAGGCGAAACTTTGTAGCCCAGTTTATTCAACTTTTGAAATGTTGGTTGTGTGACCTGTGGTCAAGCATTGTCATGGAGAAGAATTGGGCTCTTTCTGTTGACCAGTGCTGGCTTCAGGCATTCCAGTTTTGGGGGCATCTCATCAATTTTGTATACATGAGTAAAAAAGTCTTATATTTATGTTTCCAAAATTTTTATTTCTGAACTTCAGGTATTAAAAGAAATCATTATAAGTAGAGTCTTCATTTTTTCTAAAGTAGACTTTATTTTTTATAGGAGGTTGAGGTTTACAAAAAAATAAAGCGAAAATTACATAGTTCCCATATACCCTCTTTTCCCCTCAGTTTCACCTGTTAGTATCTTGTACATTTGCTAAAATTGATGAAAAAGTATTTTATTAACTAAAGTCCTTAGTTGACATTAGGGTTTGTCCACTGAAAAAAATGCACAACCTAAAAGTTGAGAATTATGTTTTATTTTGTGGACTTGCTAAGGACCTAACCCTAAAACAGCCTATGAGATAGTTCAAAGGGACTACTCCAAAGAGGTAAGGGAGGAACCAGGATATATAGGAGTTTTTGCACCAAAAACCATATATTAGTATTTTATTTTGTCTTGTTTTTTAATTGGAGGATAATTGCTTAACAGTATCATGTTGGTTTCTGCTGTACAAAAACTCATATCAGCCATAATTATATATAACCCCTCCATCTGGACCTCCCTCCCACCCCACTGCATCCCACCCCTCTAGGTCATAACAGAAACCTGGCTGGCATCCATGTGTTATACAACAGCTTCCCACTAGATATTTGTCTTAAACATAGTAGTGTGTATATGTCAGGGCTACTCTGTCAGTTCGTCCCACCCGCTGCTTCTACCACAAGTTCAGTCTCTACATCTGTGTTTCTATTCCTGCTCTGCAAATAGGTTCATTGGTAGTGTTTTATCTTGATTCCCTATATGTACATTAATATACAGTATTTTTCTCTTTCTGACTTAATTCACTCTGTATAACAGGCTTTAGTTTCATCCACCTCTGTTCATCTGACTCATGTTTGTTTGTTTATGGCTGAGTAATATTCCATTGGAGAAGGCACTGGCAAGCCACTCCAGTACTCTTGCCTAGAAAATCTCATGGACTGAGGAGTGTGATAGGCTGCAGTCCATGGGGTCGCTACTAGTGGGACACGACTGAGCAACTTCACTTTCACTTTTCACTTTCACGCATTGGAGAAGGAAATGGCAACCCAGTCCAGTGTTCTTGCCTGGAGAATCCCAGGGACGGGGGAGCCTGTGGCCATCTATGCCACACCTTCTTTATTGTTGATGGACAGCTAGGTGGTTCCCATGTCCTGGCTAGTTAACATAGTCCTGCAGTGAACATTGGGGTACATGTGTAAAAATTATGGTTTTCCCAGGTCTGTGCCCAATAGTGAGACTGCTGAGTCAGAGAGTGGTTTTAGTTCTAGTTTTTAAGGACTCTCCATACTGTTCTACATAGTCACTGTATCAATTTACATGTGTTTATTGGCCATCTGTATGTCTTCTTTGAAGAAATATCTGGTTAGGTCTTCTGCCCTTTATGGGATTGGGTTGTTTGTTTTTCTGATAATTAGCTGCATGAGTTGCTTATTTCGGAACTTCTTTGTTGCTTCACTTGCAGTTATTTTCTCCCATTCTTAAGGTTGTCTTTTCACCTTGCTTATGCTTTCCTTTGCTGTGCAAAAGCTTTTAAGTTCAATTAGATCCCATTTGTGTATTTTTTTATTCCCATTACTCTAGGATATGGGTCACAGTCTTGCTGTGATTTATGTCAAAGAGGGTTCTGCCTATGTTTTATAATTTATATTTTCTGAACTTACTACGTTGGTCTTTAATCCATTTTGAGTTTATTTTTGTGTATGGTGTTGTTAAGTGTTATAATTTCATTCTTTTACTCATAACTGTCCAGTTTTCCCAGCACCACTTACAGAAGGGACTATCTTTTCTCTATTGTATATTCTTCCCTCGTTTGTCAAGGATAAGGTGCCCATCAGTGTGTGAGTTAATCTCTGGACTTTTTGTTGCATTGATCTATATATATATATATATATATATGTTTTTTTGCCAGTACCACACTGTCTTGACTACTATTCCTTGGTAGTATAGTCTGAAGTCAGGAAGGTTGATTCCTCCAGCTCCATTTTCTTTCTCAAGATTGCTTTGACTTTTTGGAGTCTTTGGTGTTTCCATACAAACTGTGATATTTTTTCTTCTAGTTCTGTGGAAAATGCCATTGGTAATGCGATAGGGAATGCATTAAATCTGTAGATTGCTTTGGGTAGTATAGCCTTCCCATCCAAAAACATGGTATATCTCTCCATCTGTTTGTGTGATCTTTGATTTCTTTCATCAGTGTTTTAAAGTTTTCTGTATACAGGCCTTTTGTCTCTGTAGGTAGTTTTATTCGTATATATTTTAATCTTTTTCTTGCAGTGATGAGTGGGATTGTTTTCTTAATTTCTCTTTCTGATTTTTCGTTATAAGTTTACAGGATTGCAAGAGATTTCTTTTTAATTTTGTATCCTGTGACTGCTGAATTCACTGATTACCTCTAGTAATTTTCTCGTGGCATCTTTAGGGTTTTCTATGTATATAGTGGCTTCCCTGGTGGCTCAGTGGTTAAAGCATCTGTTATGTCATCTGCAAAGAGAGACAGTTTTACTTCTTTTCCACTCTGGATTTTTTTTGTTTGTTTCTTTTTCTTATCTGATTGCCTTGACCAGAACTTTCCAAAACTATATTGAATAATATTGGTGAGAGTGTTTACCCTTGCCTTGTTGCCAATCTTACAGGAAATGTTTTCTGTTCTTCACCACTGAGAATAATGTTTATTGTGGGTTTGTCATATAGGCCTTTATTATGTTGAGGTAGGTTCCCTGTATGTGCACTTTCTGGAAAGTTTTTGTCATAAATTAGTGTTTTGTTTTGTCAGAAGCTTTTTCTGCATATTGAGAAGATCATATGGTTTTTATTGTTCAGTGTGTTTATATGGTATATCACATTGATTGATTTATGTCTATTGAAAAATCCTTTCATATGTGGGATAAACCCAACTTGATCATAGTATATGATCCTTTCAATGTGTTGTTGGGTTCTGTTTGTTAGTATTTTGTTGAGGATATTTGCATGTATGTTCATCAGTAATATTGGCCTGTAATTTTCTTTTTTTGTGATGTCATTGTCCGGGTTTGGTCTCAGGGTGATGGTGGCCTCGTAAAATAAGTTTGGAAGTGTTCCTCTGTCTCAGTTTTTGGAAGAGTTTGAGCAAGACAGGTGGTTAGCTCTTCTGTAACCATTTGATAGAATTCTCCTGTGAAGCCATCTGGCCCTGGGCTTTTATTTTTTGGAATATTTTTTATCACAGTTTTCATTTCTGGATTTGTGATTGATCTGTTCATATTTTCTATTTCTTCCTGGTTCAGTCTTGGAAGGTTATACTTTTCTAACAATTTGCCCATTTCTTGAAGATTGTCATTTTATTTGCATATAGATGCTTACAGTAGTCTCTATGATCATTTGTTTTTCTGTGTTGTGTATTATTAGTTCTCTTTTTTCATTGCTAATTTTATAGATATGAGTCTTCTCCCATTTTTCTTGATAAGCTAATGGTTTATGAATTTCATTTATCTTGTCAAATAACCAGCTTTTAGTTTTATTCATCTTTGCTGTTTTCTTCTTCACTTCTTTCCGCTGTAATTTTCATGATTCTGTTCTTTCTACTGACTTTGGGGTTTTTTCGTTCTTTTTTAGTTCCTTTAGTTGTTAACCTTATTGGCATCCCTTTGTATGTTATCTGTTGCTTTTCCCTTGCTGCTTTCAATAATTTTTCTTTGTGTTAATTTTTGTTAGTTTGATTGATATGTGTCTTGTTGTATTCCCTTGTAGCTCAACTGGTAAAGAATCCGCCTGCGATGCGGGAGACCTGGGTTCAATCCCTGAGTTGGGAAGATCCCATGGAGAAGGGAAAGGCTACCCACTCCAGTATTCTGGCCTGGAGAATTCCAGGGACTATCCAGTCCATGGGGTTGCAAAGAGACACAACTGAGTGACTTTCACTTCACTTCACTTGTTGTATTTCTCATTTGGTTTATCATATTTGAGACTCTCTGAGTATCCTGTACTTGGGTGGCTATTTCCTATATCAGGGAAGTTTCCAATTATAACCTGCTCAAATATTCGCTCATATCCTTTCTTTTTTTCTTCTTCTTCTGAGGCCCCTGTAATTTATATGCTTGTGTATTCAGTGTTGTCCCAGAGGTCTCTGTAACTGTCCTCATTTATTTTCATTCTTTTTTCTTTATTCTGCTATGCTTCAGTTATTTCCACCATTCTATCTTGCAGCTTAGTTACTTGTTCTTTTGCCTCAGTTATTTTGCTATTAGTTCCCTCTAGTGTAGTATTTATTTCAGTTTTTGAGTCATTCATCACTGATTGTCTGTTCTTCAGTACTTCTAAGTTCTTGTTAAACATTTCTTGTATCTTCTCTATCAGATCTCCATTCTATTATCATTGCCTTCCTTCTGTTTCCCAGATTTTAGATCATCTTTGCTGTCATTACTGTGAATTTTTTCTCAGATAGACTGCCTATTTCCTCTTCATTTTTTTTTTTTTTGGTCTTGTTGGTTTTTACCTTTCTCCTTCATCTTCTGCATATTTCTCTGTTTCTCATTTTGTTTAACTTACTGAATTTAGGGTCCCCTTTCCACAAGCTTCAGGGTCATAGTTCATCTTAACTTGTAGCATCTCGGTCCAGTGGGTTGGGTTTGGACCAGTGCCTTGTGTAGTCTTCCTAGTGAGGGGTCTTGTGCCTGTGTTTTGTTGGGTGGATCTAGATCTTCTCTTTCTGATGGGCAGTGCTGCTTCCACTGTGTGTTTTGGGAGTCTGTGAGTTTAGTATGGGTTTACACAGCCTGGCTGCTAATGGGTGGGGTTCTGTTCCAATTTTGCTAGTTGTTTGGCATGAGGCTTCCAGCACTGGAGTTTGCTGGCTGTTCAGAGGAACCAGGTTTTAGTGTTGTCAACTAAAATGATGCACAGTATGAGAGTTCCAAATTAAATTTTATTTGGGGCAAAATGAGTATAGTGGCCTGGGAGATAGCACCTTAGACAGCTCTGATAAACTGCTCCAAAGAGGCTGTGGGGAAAGGTCAGTATATAAGATTTTGGTGAAGGGAAGTTAAGTACAATCAAGTGCCTACTTTACAAAAGGTTTTCTGCTAGGCACAAGGAGCTGATGTCATCATGAAGGGATTTAGTGATTTTCTAGATGTGAAAAGATACAAGCATTGGAATCTTAAAGTAGTTCCTGAAAATATCTATCTGAAGACCTGTTCCACCAGTTTCCCTGAAGCAGAGTGCCTCATTCTTCACCCTGAATTCCCTCAGGAGCTATTGAGGGTCATTAGCTGGAACAGCACGGACAGGGTTCAGTCACCATGAAGCAGATGACAAAAGCCCTTGTTGTTGTTCACTTGCTGCCAAATGCTTTGGGGAAGTACCAGTTTGTAGTTGTCAGGCAAGTGCTGGTGTGTAGTTGACAGTGTTGAGATGGAGGCCTTTTGGAGAACTCTTGAAGCCATTTACCTTGGATTGGGACTTGAACCCATGTGGTTGGACTGGAACCTGGCCAAAACCCTGTTTGGGACTTGAACCCATAAGACTGGAAATCTAACCCACCCAAAATCCATGGTACCTGGTTTCAGGACCTAATGAAGCTCAGGTTCTTGAAGTCTTATCTCTGAAAGAATTCAGTGAGACAAACTGATGGGGTAAGAAGTGGGTTTATTCAGATTCAGAGAGAAACATACTTCACAGATAGAGCGTGGGACATTCCAGAGAGTGAGTGTGGCTACGAAATGTGGCCTGGTTAGTTTTTATAGACTGGGTAATTTAGTATGCCAATTACTGGGAGGATTATTCCAACTATATTGGGGAAGGGGTGGAGATTTCCAGAAATGGGCCTACTCCTTGGTCTTTTGACAGTGCCTTAGGACTCTCCTTGGTATCTCTAATTTTCGTGAAGACATCTGCAGTCTTTCCCATTTCATTGTTTTCCTCTATTTCTTTGCATTGATCACTGAGGAAGGCTTTCTTATCTCTTCTTGGTTTTCCTTGGAACTCTGTATACAAATGGGTATCAGTTCAGTTCAGTCATGTACAACTCTTTGTGACCCCGTGGACTGCAGCACACCAGGCCTCTCTGTCAATCATCAGTTCACGGAGTTTAGTAAAACTCATGTCCATTGAGTCAGTGATGCCATCCAACTTTCTCATTCCCTGTCATCATCCTCCTCTCCCCTTTTCAGTCTTTCCCAGCGTCAGGGTCTTTGAAAATGAGTCAGCTCTTGGCATTAGGTGGTGAAAGTATTGGAGTTTCAGCTTCAACATCAGTCCTTCCAATGAACACCCAGGCCTGATCTCCTTTAGGATGGACTGGTTGGCTCTCCTTGCAGTCCAAGGGACTCTCAAAAGTCTTCTCCAACACCACAGCTCAAAAACATCAGTTGTTCAGTGCTCAGCTTTCTTTATAGTCCAACTCTCACATCCATACATGACCACTGGAAAAACCACAGCCTTGGCTAAATGGATCTTAGTCAGCAAAGTAATGTCTCTGCTTTTTAATATGCTGTCTAGTATGGTCATAACTTTCTTTCCAAGGAGTAAGCATCTTTTAATTTCATGGCTGCAGTTACCATCTGCAGTGATTTTGGAGCCCCCCAAAATAAAGTCTGCCACTGTTTCCACTGTTTCCCCATCTATTTGCCATGAAATGATAGGACTGGATGCTATGATATTAGTTTTCTGAATGTTGAGTTTTAAGCCAACTTTTTCACTCTGCTCTTTCACTTTCATCAAGAGGCTCTTTAGTTCTTTGCTTTCTGCCACAAGGGTGGTGTCATCTGCATATCTGAGGTTATTGATATTTTTCCCAGCAGTCTTGATTCCAGCTTGTGCTTCATCCAACCTGGTCGTCTTTCTGCTGACTGTATAGAGCTTCTCCATCTTTGGCTGCAAAGAATATAATCAATCTGATTTTGGAATTGACCACATAGTGATGTCCATGTGTAGAGTCTTCTCTTGTGTTTTGGAAGAGGATGCTTGCTATGACCAGTGCATTCTCTTGGCAAAACTCTACTAGCCTTTGCCCTGCTCCATTCTGTATTACAAGGCTAGACTTACCTGTTACTCCAGGTATTTCTTGACTTCCTACTTTTGCCTTCCAGTCCCTTATAATGAAAATAATATCTTTTCTGGGTGTTAGTTCTAGAAGACCTTGTAGGTCTTCATAGAACCGTTCAACTTCAGCTTTTTCAGCATTACTGCTCAGAGCATAGACTTGGATTACTGTGATATAGAATGGTTTTCCATGGAAACCAACACAGATCATTCTGTCATTTTTTGAGACTGCATCCAAGTACTGCATTTTGTACTCTTTTGTTGACCATGATGTCTACCACCTTTCTTCAAAGGTATTCTTGCCCACAGTAGTAGATATAATGATCATTTGAGTTATTTTCAGCCATTCCAGTCCATTTTAGTTCACTGATTCCTAAAATTCCAATCTTCACTCTTACCATCTACTTTTTGACCACTTCCAATTTGCTTTGGTTCATTAAACTAACATTCCAGATTCTTATGCAATATTGCTCTTTACAGTATTGGACTTTACTTCCATCACCAGTCACATCCACAGCTGGGTTGTTGCTTTTGCTTTGGCTCGATCTCTTCATTCTTTCTGGTATTATCTAATTTCCAGTAGCATATTGGGCACTTGCCGACCTGGGAAGTTCACCATTCATTGTCTTATCTTTTTGCCTTTTCATACTGTTCATGGGGTTCTCAAAGCAAGAATACTGAAGTGGCTTGCCATTTCCTTCTCTAGTGGACCACGTTTTGTTCAGAACTCTCCACCATGACCCGTCCATCTTGGGTTGTCCTACATGGCATGGCTCATAGTTTCAGTGAGTCAGACAAGGCTGTGGTCCATGTGATCAGATTCATTCATTTTCTGTGATTGTTGTTTTCAAGAAAACAATAGAATGGGAAAGACTAGAGGTCTTTTCATGAAAGTTAGAGATACCAAGGGAACATTTCATGCAGAGATGGGAACATCTCAGCTTGAACATCCGGAAGTTTGTGGTTCACTTATTGTTGAAGCCTGGCTTGGAGAATTTTGAGCATTACTTTACTAGCATGTGAGATGAATGCAATTGTGTGGTAGTCTGAGCATTCTTTGGCATGGCCTTTCTTAGGGATTGGAATGAAAACTGACCTTTTCCAGTCCTGTGGCCACTGCTGAGTTTTCCAAATTTGCTGGCATATTGAGTGCAGCACTCTCGCAGCATCATCTTTCAGGATTTGAAATAGCTCTACTGGAATTCCATCACCTCCACTAGCTTTATTCATAGTGATGCTTTTTAAGGCCCACTTGACTTCACATTCCAGGATGTCTGGCTCTAGGTGAGTGATCACACTATCGTGATTATCAGGGTTGTGATGATCTTTTTTATATAGTTCTTCTGGGTATTCTTGCAACCTCTTAATATCTTCTGCTTCTTTTAGGTCCATATCATTTCTGTCCTTTACTGAGCCCATCTTTGCATGAAATGTTCCCTTGGTATCTCTAATTTTCTTGAAGAGATCTCTAGTCTTTCCCATTCTATTGTTTTCCTCTGTTTCTTTGCACTGATCACTGAGGAAGGTGTTCTTATCTCTCTTTGCTATTCTTTGGAACTCTGCATTCAAATGGGTATATCTTTCCTTTTCTCCTTTGCTTTTAGCTTCTCTTCTTTTCACAGCTATTTGTAAGGCTCCCCAGACAGCCATTTTGCTTTTTTGCATTTCTTCCTCTTGGGAATGGTCTTGCTCCCTGTTTCTCCTGTAGAATGTCACAAACCTCCGTCCATAGTTCATCAGGCTCTCTGTCAGATCTAGTACGTTAAATCTGTTTCTCACTTCCACTGTATAATCAGTGATTTGATTTAGGTCATACCTGAACGGTCTAGTGTTTTCCCTACTTTCTTCAACTTAAGTCTGAATTTGGCATTAAGGAGTTCATGATCCGAGCCACAGTCAGCTCCTGGTCTTCTTTTTGCTGACTGTATAGAGCTTTTCCATCTTTGGCTGCAAAGAATATAATCCGTCTGATTTCTGTGTTGAGCATTGGTGACATCCATGTGTAGAGTCTTCTATGCCACCTCTTTTTATGTGTTTTGTCTCCACCTACCCGCCTCCCTTGAGCCTGCCCTGTGCAAATTGGGATAGCCAGGAAGGAGTTGAGTTTAGTTCACCTAAAGTTTTCACTCTCATCCTTGGATTGTCTTTTTTTCCGTTTTCACAGGCTTTTTTTCCTTTCTTTGTCTTGTAGCCACCACCATTTTGGACTCCTTTTTCCTATTCTGAGTACCTACTGTTCCCCCCTCAAGAGATAGGAGGGCCAATTCTTTGGGAATAGGAGCATCGAGGTCACTCTGGCAACTTCCTGCTGAGCTGGTACAGCAAGGGGTGTTAGTCCTCCCCTCAACCCTGCTAGTCTCAAGCCTCAGAGTCCTTATGGCAGGGCCCGTCTAAGGGTGAGTGATAGATATTTTCCCCAGCTGCAGGTAGTTCTATATATCCTTGTTGAACTAGCAGTTCACTTTGTAGCTTGTTGACCTTGGAAGAGAGAAAGTGACTTAAAGAATTTACCTTGATTCGTGGAACTGTTTCCAGGTTCTTATGCAATTCTGTTCTTCGTAATATCAAATTTTACTTCCATCACCAGACAGATCTACAACTGAGCATCATTTCTGGTTTGGGCCAGCCACTTCATTCTTTTGGTGGCTATTGGTAGTTGCCCTCCACTGTTCCCCAGTAACGTATTACATATCTTCAGACCCGTGGAACTCATCTTTTCATGTCATATATTGTTGTTTTTTAATGCATTTCTTGAAGTTCTCACAGCAGGTGACCTGTTTGTCTTCAATGGCTTTAAACAGCGTGGCTCATGGCTTTAAGTTACCGTCAAGTCCCTTTGCCATGAAGGAAGTGATCTGTGAAGGGGAAGTATACTGCTAGTTTAACCTTAATCTAGAGGTTAAATTCTTTGAGCCCCCACTTCATGAAAGAATTATTTCCCCTGACGTTTCACTTTAGAATCTTGCATTCATGCATTGTAGGTTTAGCAAGTGTTATGAGAGAAAGGTGATTTTGGTGTTTCTTCCTTATTTTGGGTTTCTACTTTTAGTTACTTATCATAGTAATTTTTTTTTTATAACTTAATAATGTTTCAGATGCTTTACAAGTATTTTGCATATTTTTGGTAGCATTTTAAAGATTTCTATTACTAATATTGTTTAAAATAGCATATAATCAGGATTTGTGTATATCAATTAAAAGTAACTTCTTTCCTTGGATAATGATAAGTGTCCAGGTGTCCAAACAACAATATATGACACCAAAAGATGAGTCCCACGGGTCTGAAGGTATCCAGTATGTTACTGGGGAACAGTGGAGGGCAACTACTAATAGCCACCAAAAGAATGAAGTGGCTGACCCAAAGCAGAAAGCCTCTTGTGTATATATAAATAAAACTGAAATTTTTAAAATTTTCACAGTTTGAACATATTTTATATATTCATCTTTTATTTTGTTGTAAATTAATTTCTACTTTTATGTACTTTAGAATCTCTTAGGACTAATTACAAGTCTAAACTCATTATTATTCTCATGTTTTTGAAAGAGCTTTTGAATATAGACTTATACAGGTAATATATTGGATAGAGTGCTGTTGAAATCACAGATAATTCTGAAAGGTTTATTGTTGATGAGAAACTGTTGG
>SJYQ01005987.1:137742-154447 GCA_006410935.1 Redunca redunca | reverse complement strand
GCCTCCCTGTCCATCACCAACTCCCAGAGTTCACTCAGACTCACGTCCATCGAGTCGGTGATGCCACATCCAGCCATCTCATCCTTGGTCATCCCCTTCTCTTCCTGCCCCCAATCCCTCCCAGCATCAGAGTCTTTTCCAATGAGTCAACTCTTCTCATGAGGTGGCCAAAGTACTTGCGTTTCAGCTTTAGCATCAGTCCTTCCAAGGAACACCCAGGATTGATCTCCTTTAGAATGGACTGGTTGGATCTCCTTGCAGTCCAAGGGACTCTCAAGAGTCTTCTCCAACACCACAGTTCAAAAGCATCAATTCTGCGGCACTCAGCTTTCTTCACGGTCCAACTCTCACATCCATACATGACAACTGGAAAAACCATAGCCTTGGCTAGACGGACCTTTGTTGGCAAAGTAATGTCTCTGCTTTTGAATATGATATCTAGGTTGGTGATAATTTTCCTTCCAAGGAGTAAAGTGAAGTTGCTCAGTCGTGTCCGACTCTTTGTGACTCCATGGACAGTAGCGTGTACCAGGCTCCTCCATCCATGGGATTTTCTAGGCAAGAGTACTGGAGTGGGTTGCCATTTCCAAGGAGTAAGTGTCTTTTAATTTCATGGCTACAGTCACCATCTGCAGTGATTCTGGAGCCCAAAAAAATAAAGTCTGACACTGTTTCCACATTTTCCCCATCTATTTCCCATGAAGTGATGGGACCAGATGCCATGATCTTCGTTTTCCGAATGTTGAGCTTTAGGCCAACTTTTTTACTCTCCACTTTCACTTTCATCAAGAGGCTCTTTAGTTCTTCTTCACTTTCTGCCATAAGGGTGGTGTCATCTGCATATCTGAGGTTATTGATATTTCTTCCGGCAGTCTTGATTCCAGCTTGTGCTTCTTCCAGCCCAGCGTTTCTCATGATATACCCTCAGTTCACTTCAGTTCAGTCACTCAGTCGTGTCCGACTCTGTGCATACAAGTTAAATAAGCAGGGTGACAATATACAGTCTTGACATATTCCTTTTCCTATTTGGAACCAGTCTGTAGTTCCATGTCCAGTTCTAACTTTTACTTCCTGACCTGCATATTGATTTCTCAAGAAGCAGGTCAGGTGGTCTGGTATTCCTATTTCTTTCAGAATTTTCCATAGTATATAAGCTATTAGAAAGTCTAAATTCAAGAAAAGCCTATAAAACCAATTATTGCCAAGAATGTGAAGAAAAAGAATTCAGTACTGGTAGGAATACAAAATGGCATAGTCATTTTGGAAGACAGCTAAGCGTTTCTTATAAAACCAAGCACAGCCTTACTACAAATCCAGCAATCATGCTCTTAGGTATTACCTAACCGATTTGAAACTTAATGTGCATACAAATACGTGAATGTATCAAATCTGAGTCTTATGTGTCCTGCTTTAGCAGCTGGGTTCTTTACCAGCTAAGCCACTAGGGAAGCCCTTCATAATAATTAGAATTGCTAAAACTGGAAACAACCAAGATGTCTTTCAGAAGAGGAAATGGATAAACTGCGGTGCAGCCAAAGAATGAATCCTTCCTGATGAGAAGGAAATGAGTTCCCATGACATGCAAAACCAGAGAAATCTTAATGGGCATTGTTGAGTGGAAGAGATCAGTTTGAAAAGCCTTCATAATGTGTTAATTAAGTTTATGTGACATTCTGGAAAAGGCGAACTGTAAAGATGGTAAACATATCAGCACCAGGGTTTCGGGGAAGAATTATGGTTGAATAGGGGGTGAAACTATTCTGTTTGATAATGTGATGGTGGCTATGTGGCCATTCTGAATTTTTCAAAGCCTCTAGAACTTTATAGCACAAAGAATAAAAATCTGTGCATGATAGTTAAAAAAAAAATACCTATCAGGTAATCCCAGGATGAATGCAGACTATGACAAAAGGATAAAGGATCTAACTGTATTAAAAAAAAAATACATGAAATAAACTTACTGCAGGGTATTTCATGTATTTTTTTAAAAAACTTTTTGTTTGGCTTCTCATTTGGCTCAGTAGTAAAGAATGTGTGTTGCTGGAGACCTAGGTTTGATTCCTGGGTTGGGAAGATCTCCTGGAGAAGAGAATGGCAACCCACTCCATTATTCTTGCCTGGAGAATTCCTGGGACAGAGGAGCCTGGCAGGCTACAGTCCCTGGGGTTGCAGAGTCTGAAATGACTGACTGATACTTTCACTTTCAGCTTCACTGAATGGATATGGGAAAACAGTGTTTTTAATAACTCAAGAAGTGAGTAAACACTCATAATTAATGACAAAAGGAACTGTATGTGATGAACAAGAAGTATCTACTATATAGCACAGAGAACTATATTTAGTATCTTGCAATAAAATATATCAGAAAAGAATCAAAGTAGAATGTAGGCATTTCAGTAACTGAAATCACTTTGATGTACACCGAAAAGTAACACAATATCATAAATCAGTTCAGTTGAGTCACTCAGTCGTGTCTGGCTCTTTGTGACCCCATGAATCGCAGCACGCCAGGCCTCCCTGTCCATCACCAACTGCCGGAGTTCACTCAAACCCACGTCCATTGTGTCGGTGAAGACATCCAACCATCTCATCCTCTGTTGTCCCCTTCTTCTTCTGCCCTCAATCTTTCCCAGCATCAGGGTCTTTTCAAACGTGTCAGCTCTTCGCATTAGGTGGCCAAAGTATTGGAGTTTCAGCTTCAACATCAGACCTTCCAGTGAACACCCGGGAATGATCTCCTTTAGGATGTTCTGGTTGCAGTCCAGGGGGACTCTCAAGAGTCTTCTCTAACACCACAGTTCAAAAACATCAATTCTTCTGCGATCAGCTTTTTTATAGTCCAACTCTCACATCCATACATGACCACTGGCAAAACCATAGTCTTGACTAGACAGACCTTTTTTGGCAAAGTAATGTCTCTGCTTCTTAATATGCTGTCTAGGTTGGTCATAATTTTCTTTCCAAGGAGCAAGCGTCTTTTAATTTCATGGCTGCAATCACCATCTGCAGTGATTTTGGAGCCCCAAAATGTAAAGTCAGCTACTGTTTTCCCATCTGTTTGCCGTGAAGTGATGGGATGATGCCATGATCTTCGTTTTCTGAATGTTCAGCTTTATGCCAACTTTTTTAGTCTCCTCTTTCACTTTCATCACCTGGAGAAGGAAATGGCAATCCACTCCAGCACTCTTGCCTGGAAAATCCCATGGACGGGAAGAGCCTGATAGGCTACAGTCCATGGGGTCGCAAAGAGTCGGACATGACTGAGCGAGTTCACGTCACTTCACTTCACTTTCATCAAGATGTTCTTTAGTTCTTCACTTTCTGCCATAAATCAACTATACTTCAGGTTTTTTTTTGAAAAGGAACTGTATATAAGTACTGTACTTTAAATAGCAAGTTGTTTCCCGTGGGAATATCAGTTACCAATTCTGAGGTATGCTTGGGTTGGAAAATTAAGTAAATGAATGATTAACATTGGGAACCGGATTTTTTGCTGTTAAGGAAGAGATTATAGATAATCGAGGGGAGGACATTAGAATAATCTATTTGGTAATTCTGTTGGAGTTATTAGTATAACTTATATAGCATAATATATATATATTTTATTACATATGAAAACATTTATTGGTATGTTTGTATGGTGGTGATGGTTTATTCACTAAGCTGTGTTTGACTTTTGTGACCCTGTGGAGTGAACTTCCCCAGTGGCTCAGTTGGTAAAGAATCTGCCTGCTGGAGATGCATGATACGGAGGTTCAATCCCTGCGTCGGGAAGATCCCTTGGAGAAGGAAATGGCAGTCCACTCCAGTATTCTCGCCTGGAAAATCCCATGGACAGAGGAGCCTGATGGGCTAATTCCAAAGAGTCGCAAAGAGTCAGATACGACTAAGCATGCAGGCAGGGACTGTAGCCCACCAGGCTCCTATGTTCATGGAATTTCCTAGGCAAGAATGCTGGAGTGGGTTGCTGTTTCCTTCTGCAGGGGTCTTCCAGAACCCAGGTCTCTTGTGCTGCAGGCAGTTTCCTGCACTGCAGGCAGATTCTTCAGGGACTGAGCCACTAGCGAAGCCCCACATAAGTGTTTCCTTGTTATTTCAGCTGAGAGGGTTTAGGGGAAATGACATTCTATTAATAGTGAGCCAGTAGCAATGGACACACCTAGACCAAATCTTGGTTTTTAATTCTATTCTCCAGGAAAAAAGCTAAGTAGAAATCCTAAGTGTTCTCATCATAAGGAGAAGTTTTTTCTTTTTATTGTAACTGTATGAGATGATAGATGTTAACTAAACCTACTGTAATCATTTCATTGTGTTTCTATGTCAAACGATCATGCTATATGTGTTAAATGTGCATGCAGTGATGTTTGTTAATTATTTATCAATAAAATAATGTTAGTCAGAAAATAGTAATGTTATCAGTATTGGCTTGTTGTTTCAGATATGCCATACTAACGTCACATTCTTACAGTAGGAGAAACTGGTTGTGGTGTATATGACCACCTATGTATTGTATTCGTAACTTTTCTGTCAGCCTAAACTATTCTGAAATAAAATGTATATTTTAAGAAAATACTGGGGAATTCACTTTAAGAAAAACTTTTTGAGACTCTTATTAAAACCAGTTAGGTTTTTTCTCTTTGATCACATTGCATAAAAATGCATTTTAAGTTTGATAAAATAGGAAAAAGGCCTTTTACAAAGATAAGTTGAGAAAGTTTTAATGGCCCATAAAAATTTTGTAAGAGGGATTTTACAAAACTGTGCTTGAGAGTATTTAGGCCCTTCTATTGATAAAGCTTTGAAACACAGTTTAAACAAACAGGACTTGGTTATTTACATGAAGTTTGAAAAGAAACTGCCAGATAATCCTACATAATCTCAAATATTTAAATCTTAAATTACATTATTTAGCTGGAATGAAGTACGTAGCATTTTCTGTAAATTGGATAATTGGTAAATAAAAGTTTTCACTATTTATGGATTAATCTAATGTGCAGATTCCCTTATGCTTTTTCCTTTGCCATTTAGAGATGACAGGTGTTCTCTTTAAACAATACTATTTCACTCATGGCTTGATTTATTAGGATGGGAAAGAGTTCAGCCTTTTCTTCTCTCCATTTTAAAGTCCAGTCTTTGCTGTTCTGTACCACATTATGAAAGGTGAATTTTCTCTAGAGCTATTCTTTACAGTCACAGTTTTATTTCTCTGTTTATTTTTCTAAGAAGAAAAATCTAGTATTTTTTCTGCAATGGATAATTTTTACTTTTTTTGATTTCTCAAATTCCTATAATAATATCCTGAAAAGTTTGGACCTTTCTCTACAGAAGTACATAGGGCCAAATTTTCATATAGTTTCTAAAGGTTCATAGATACTTAAGACTCCATGTGCTATGGATTAAGAAAGCCTGTCTGTCTTAAATTACGTTAGCGATAGTAATAGAGTCTCAGGTAGCAGACAGGCATTTTAAAAATGTTTATTTTCCTCGCTTTTCTTGAATTCTTGTCTGTATGAACAGTAGTAGCACTGAAGATAAGTTATTATAATATTGTTGAGGGTTTGGTGAAAATAGTTTGAAATATTATAGCTCTGGGACATTGTTTTGCTTTGGCCCTGTGCTATACTAGCATGGCTCAAACAAGCTCCAAAATTTCAAATTCTAATATTTTAGTAAAATTATTTGTTCTTGATATGGATGAAGTATATTGTATTCAGTTTTGAAAGACTTGGTACTCATCATATCATATGCCGATGTGTGATTTTTCTTTTTGAGCGTTTATTTTGATGTTTCCCTTACCTTCTATATTTACAGAGGAAGAAGTATATTAACTTTTTTTTTTCTTAACAAAGAATGTTACAAAGTACAGGCTGCCATCTAGAGACAGATTGTGACTGGACACATCACAACAAGTTTTATTTTTATGCAATTTTGAAAGGTTTATGTTTCTGAAACTACATATTTATTTATAATAACTTGTGAGTTAACTTTTTCCATATTTTCATGTATTACTTAGACCAAATGCATCCTAAGATTTTTATAATTAAGCTTGAAATGCTTATTGAAAGGGAAGTAAAGTATCTATCTCTCTCTACCTTTTCCCCACTCCCTCCTCTTCATCTTGAGAAAGACTTTCACCTGTGGTCACTGGAATCCTAGGTTTCTGTTACTTTCTGCATTTTTGGTATGCAGATGTTCCTTTAGTGACTCCTCAGTTTTAGTAGCCTCAGCTTTATTTCCCCTCTTTTGACTCAAATTTTCTCTACTAAATTTAACCATGTTTATGTTCAATTTTTCTCATTTTATTTAATTAATTTATTTTTGGCTGCAAACAGGCTTTGTTTCTGTGAACAGGCTTTCTCTAGCTGTGCGGAGTTGGGGCTACTTTCTGTTGGCAGTACAGTGTCTCCTCTTCCTGTGGAGCACAGGCTGCAGTAGTTCTCCAGCCCTAGAGTGTGTGCTCAGTAGTTGCAGCGCATGGGCTTAGTTGCCCTGAGACAGTGGAATCCTCCTGGACCAGGGATGGAACCTGTGTCCCTTGGTTTGGCAGGCAGATTCTTAACCACTGGACTACCACAAAAGTTCTTTCTCTATTTTATTTTGATTTATAGTCTGCTGCATATTAGATAAAATAAAATGAGACAAAAAATAAAAGACAACCAAACCATCCTGTTGCATACTTGGCTTCTCTGGTCCCTTATCAGATTAGATTTTATTTATTTAGACTCTGTAATCCACTCTGCAAAAAAAACAGTCTTAAAAGTTTTTAAATACACAGACCAGTTACTTACGAAACATTTACTGTTTAGAAGCCTCTCTGTTAAGTGCTCCCAGGCAATGTTTGTGTCCTACACAGATGAAATCCCAACTCTCAGGTTAATTTTGAGTGAGCTGTAATGTTACTATGTCATAAAAGCTACAAATATTTTGTTACTTTTAGATAGATAGTTTTTCATTCTCCATTTCTACCTGCTTCTGTATCTTGTTGGAAGGATACAGAGAAGGCTAATGTTCCTGTCTGTCTGGTATCATAAAATAGTGCAGGGATAGAATTGAAAAGATTGAAGAAGATAAGATGAGATATTCTTTAAGCCATGAATCCATACATATAAGAATAAGACAGTTTGCTGGTTCTCGCTTGAGTTCTCGAAGAATGAATTCTTTATGGCCATAGCTTTTCCCTGTGACAGGTTCTAGGCTTTTGGGGCACAGATGTTTACTGCTGTTGTATTTGATCAGCTCCACTCTGGACCTGGAAGCTAAAGGTCTGAGTGATGGGAAAATTGCTGGGATGACTTTCCACGATTCTGGAATAATAGAGGTGACTTATCTCATTCTCCAAAGAGCATTAACCTGGCAACATGCACAAGTCCAGTAGAAGTCAGCTAAGAAATTAGAGCTCTTAGCTTGCCTCCGAAATTGCAGAATAATCCATCCAAAAATGAATGCTTAAAGTAAGAGAGTATACTAACTGAACATTTTATATCCTGCAGATACTGTGCTAAGTACTTTACGTTTATTGTCTCTTATAGTATCCGTCCTTAGTTTAACAATTTTTTAAAGTTTGTTTAGTAGTCAGAGGTTTTTGTTGGAATCTTTAGGGTTTTCTCTATGTATAAGATCATGTCATTTGCAAACAGTGATAGTACTGCTGCTGCTTCTCCCTTTTCAGTTTGGATGCCTTTTATTTGTGTGTTTATTTTTGATTAATTGTTCTGACTAGGATTTTCAGTACTATGTTAAATAAAAATGACAATAGTGAGCCTTGTTGTCTTGTTCCTCATCTTAGAGAAAAGGCTTCAGCTGTGCATAATGAAGTATAATGGTAGCTGTAAGCTTGTTATGCATTTGTGCATGCTAAGTTGCCTCAGTCATGTCCAACTATGTGCGACCCTGTGGACTGTAGCCCGCCAGGCTCCTCTTTCCATGGGGATTCTCTAAGCAAAGATACTGGAGTGGGTTGCCATGCCCTACTCCAGAGGATCTTAACCCACCCAGGGATGGAACCTGCCTCTCTTATATCTCCTGTATTGGCAGGCAGATTCTTTAGCACTAGTGCCACCTGGGAAGCCCATAGGCTTGTCATATATGGCCTATTCTATGTTGCAGTAAGTTCCCTCTATAATGGCTAAGTTGGGAATATTTATCATTTATGGATGTTTAATTTTGTATGTATTTGTTTATTCATTTATTTGTTTAGCTGTGCCAGGTCTTAATTGCAGCATGCAGGATCTT
Organism: Redunca redunca; assembly: GCA_006410935.1. Lineage (NCBI taxonomy): Eukaryota > Metazoa > Chordata > Mammalia > Artiodactyla > Bovidae > Redunca > Redunca redunca. The sequence continues at coordinate 146,215 of SJYQ01005987.1, read as the reverse complement.
TGATATTCCTTGTTGTTTGATGATTTTTACATCTGTGTTCATCAGGGATATTGGCCTGCAATTTTCTCTTTGTGGCATCTTTGTCTGATTTTAGTATAAGGATAATGCTAGTCTTGTAAAATGTATTTGAAAGAGTTCCCTTCCCCTTGCCCCCAATTCTGGTGTTTGGAAGAGTGTCAGAAGGTTTGACATTAATACTTTTTTGAATAGTTGATAGAATTCACCAATGAAGCATTAGGTTTTGGATTTTGTTTGTTGGGAGAGCTTTGATTACGTGTATCTCTTTAGTAATCTGTCTATTCAGATTTTCTATTTTGTCTTATTTGACTGTTTAGATAGGTTGTTGCCAGGTATTTATCCATTTCTTCTAGGTTGTCCAGTTTGTTGGCATCTTTATAGTAGTTTCTTACGATCCTTGGTGTTTCTGTAGAATCAGATGGAACACCTCTTTCATTTCTTTTTTAAGTTTGAGTCCTCTGTCTTTTTTCCCCCTTTTGGTGAGTCTAGACAAAACACTTCTCAGTGTCATTTTTCAAAGATTCACCTCTTCATTTCATTAATCTTGCTTACTCTCCTTTTAGTCTGTGTTTCATTACAGCCCCAATCTTTATTATTTCCTTCCATCTACTAATTTTTGGCTTCATTTCTTTCTACGCTTTCTAATTCATTTAAGGATAAAGTTAGATTGTTTTCTTGTTTCTTGAGGTAAGCATTTATCTCAGTAAACTTTCCACCCAAAACTGCTTTTGCTGTATCTCATAAAATTTGACATGTTGCATATCTGTTTTCACTTGCCTCAAGGTATTTTTAAAAATTTTCTTTGATATTATTTATTTAATACCATATGTGGTTTAATCTCTGCAAATTGTAAATTTTCCAGTTTTCTACATGTAACTAATTTCTACTTTATACCATTGTGGTCACAAAGTATGCTTAATATGATTTCAATCCTCTTAAGTTTTCTTGTAATTTTTATTTTATATTAGAGCATAGTTGTTAACAATGTTGTGTTAGTTTCAGGTATACAGCAAAGTGATTAGGTTATATGTATTGTTCATGTATCTATACTTTCTCAGTAAATGTACGTGTTAGCTGCTCAATCGTGTCCGACTCTTTGCGATTCCATGTAGCCTACCAGGCTCCTCTGTCCATGGCATTTTCCAGGCAAGAATACTGCAGTGGGCTTCCATTTCCTTCTTCAGGGGATCTTTGTGATCCAAGGATTGAACCCAGGTCTCCCGCATTGCAGGCAAATATTTTACTTTATGAACTCCCAGGGAAGCCCATACTTTTTCAAGTTCTTTCCCATTTAGATTTTTACAGAATATTGAGCGGTGTTCCCTGTGCTATGCAGTAGGTCTTTGTTAACTATCTGTTTTAAATATGGCGGTGTGTATATGTCAGTCCCAAACTCCCATTCTGTCCCTCTCCCACCCTTCCCTGCTGGGAACCAGAAGGTCATTCTCTTAAGTCTGTGAGTCTGTTTCTGTTTTTTAGATAAGTTCATTTGTATCTTATTTTTTTTATCAACATACAATATTATTTGATACTTGTCTTTCTCTGTCTGACCACTTATCTGATAATCTCCACATCTGTCCAGTGTTGTGGCAAATGGTATTATTTCATTCTTTTTAATGACTGAATAATTTGTGTTTTGGTATCACATCTTCTTTTTCTCTTTATCTTCAGTGGGGATTTAGGTTGTTTTATGTCTTGGCTATTGTTAACAACACTACTATGAATGTTGGCATGCCAGTATCCTTTCAAACCATGTTTTTCTCCAGATACATGCCCAGGATTGGAATTTCTGGATCATATGGTAGGTCTTAAGGAACCAGGTCTTAAGGATCATATGGTAGTCTTTAGTTTCTTAAGGAACCTCCATACGGTTCTGCGTAGTGGCTATACCAATTTACCTCCCCACCAATGCTGTAGGAGGGTTCCCTTTTTTGCACACCCTCTCCAGTATTCACTGTAGGTTTTTGAGGATGGCAGTCCTCACTGGTATGAGGTGATTTCTCACTGTAGCTTTTATTTGCATTTTTCTAATAAGTAGAAGTGTTGAGCGTCGCTTCATGTGCCTGTTGGTGACCTGTCTTTTTTGGAGAAAGAATTGCCTGTTTGGGTCTTCTGTCCATTTTTTGATTGGGTTCCTTGGCTTTTTTTTTTTTTTTTAATACTGAGCCCATTGAAATGTTTTTTGAATTTTGGAGACTAATACATTTTTAGCTGAATCCTGTGCAAATATTTTCTCCCATTCTGTGGTTTGGCTTTCTGTTCTGTTTATGGTTTCCTTTGCTGTGCAAAAGCTTTTGAGTTTAATTAGGTCCCATTTGTTTGTTTGTTTTCCATTTCTCTAGGAAATGGGTTGGAAAAGATACTGCTGTGATTTATGTCAAAGAGTGTTCTGCCTATGTTTTCCTCTAGTAGTTTTATACTATTTGGTCTTACATTTAGATCTCTAATCTGTTCTGATTTTGTGTATGGTATTAGAGAATGTTCTAATTTTATTCTTTTAGATGTAGCTTTACAATTTTCCCAGCTCTGCTTATTGAAGAGACTGTCTTCTCTCCATTGTATGTTCTTATCTGCTTTGTCATAGATTATGTGACCATAGGTGCATGAGTTTAGCCTTTCTATCCTGTTCCATTGATTTATATTTGAATTTTTGTGCCCATACCATACTTTTTTGATATTGACTTTAGCTTTATAGTATAGCCTTGAGGTAGGGAGCCTGATTCCTCCAGGTCTGTTTTTGTTTTTTAAGATTGATTTGACTTCAGGATCTTTTGTGTCTTCATGCAAATTTAAGATTTCTTTGTTGTTGTTATATTAATAGTTCTGTGAAAAATGCCATTGGTAATTTGATAGGAATTGCATCAAATATCTAGATTGGCTTCGGCCATTTGGACAATATTGAGTCTTCCAGTCTAAGAACATTGTAAATCTTTCCCATGTGTTTCTGTCGTTTTTAATTTCTATCTTCAGTGTCTTATAGTTTTCTGTGTACAGGTCTTTTGTTTCCTTAAGGGATTTTTTTTCTAGATATTTTATTCTTTTTGATGTGATGATAAATGGTATTGTTTATTTAAAATTTTTTGAAATCAAATTTTATTCCTTTCTTGAAAATCGTATTTATTTTGGGCTGTGCTTGGTGTTCGTTGCAATGTGTGGGTTTTCTCCAGTTGCAGTGAGTGGAGGCTGTTCTTGCAGTGTACAGCCTTCCCATTGCGGTAGCTTCTTGTTGGAGAGCATTGGTTCTAGGTGCATAGGCTTCTGTGGCTGCAGTGCAAAGGTTCAGTAGTTGTGGCAGACAGGCCCTAGAGTGGACGGGCTTCAGTAGTTGCTGTGCATGGGTTTCAGTAGTTGCTGTGCACGGTCGTAGTAGTTGTACCTTGCAGAATCAAGAGCCTAGACTCAGTAGTTGTGGTGCATGAACTTAGTTGCCCCTGAGCATGTGGGGTCTTCCTGGACCAGAGATCAAACCCATGTCCCCTGTATCGGCCCATGAACTCCCAACCACTGGACCACCAATGTAGTCTGGGATTGTTTCTTTATCTTTTGTTGTTAGCATATGGAAATGCAACAAATTTCTGTGTATTGATTTTGTATGCTACAGCTTTACCAAATTCATTGATGAACTCTAGTAGATTTCTGGTAGCATCTTTAGAATTTTCTATGTGTAGTAAGTATCATTTCATTTGCAAACTTTTTTAAAATTTGTTTACTCTTTTATTTTTGGCTGCATTGTATCTTCATTGCTTCCCACGGGCTTTCTGTAGTTGGGATGAGCAGGTACTCTTCCAATTGTGGTGCACGGGCTTTTCATTGTGGTGGCTTCTTTCATTGTGGAGCACAGACTCTAGAACATGCAGGCTTCAGTAGTTGTGTTACTTGGGCCCAGGACTTGTGGCGCATGGGCTTAGTTGTCCCATGGCACGGGTTGTCCTTGAACCAGAGATCAAACCCTTGTTCCCTGCCTTGGCAGGTGAATTCTTAACCACTGGACCACCAGGGAAGTTCAGACAGTTAAGAGTTTTAAGTCTTCTTTTCCAATCTGGATTCTGTTTATTTATTTTTTTCTTCTCTGATTGCCCTGGCTGGGACTGCCAACGAAAGGAAAGGAAAGTCGCTCAGTCATGTCCGACTCTTTGCGACCCCATGGACTGTAGCCTACCAGGCTTCTCAGTCCATGGGATTTTCCAGGCAAGAGTACTGGAGTGGGTTGCCATTTCCTTCTCCAAAACTATCCTGAATTAAAATTGGGAGGGTGGACATCCTTTTTGCATTTCTGATCTTATATGAAATGCTCTCAGAGTTTCACCATTGAGTATGACGTTAGCTGTTGATTTATCATAGAAGGCCTTTATTATATTGATATTTGATCTCTCTGTGCCCATTTTATAGAGAGGTGGTTTTTTTTTTTTAATTATAAATGGGTGTTGAAGTTTGTCAGAAGCTTTTTTTGAATCTGTTGAGATAATCATGTGTTTTTTATTCAGTTTGTTGATATGGTGTATCCCATTGATTGATTTGTGGAGGTACTGAAAAATCTTTGCATTCCTAAGGTAAATTCCAGTTGATCGTTAGTATATGATCCTTTTAATGTGGCATTTGTTGGATTTGGGTTGCTAGCATTTTGTTGATGATTTTTGTGTCTACATTCATCACTGATACTAGCCTGTGGTTTTCTTTTGTGTGTGTGTGTGATATCTTTGTAATCAGGATGATCATGGCCTCATAGAATGGTTTCAGCATATTCCTTCCTCTGCAGTTTTTTTTAAAGAATCATTTCATAAGTATAGGTGTTAACTGTTCTCTAAGTGTTTGATAAACTTTTCTTGTGAAGCTTCATGTCTTGGACTTTTGTTTCTTGGGAAATTTTTAAAATCACAGTTTCAATTTCAGTGCTTGTGATTGCTCAGTTCATATTTTCTATTTCTTCCTGATTCAGTCTTGGGAGACAGTATATATGCTTTTAGAATTTGCCCATTTCTGTCATTTTGTCCATTTTATTGGCATATAGTTGCTTGTAGTAGTCTCTTATAATCCTTTGTATTTCTGCAGTGTATATTGTAGCTTTGCCTTTTACATTTGCAATTTTATTGACTTGATCCCTTTTTTTTTTTTGATGAGTTTGCTAAAGTTTTATTGATTTTTTAAAAATCTTTTTAGGAAGCAGCTTTTAGTTTTATTGATATTTTCTATTGTTTTCATATGTTTCATTTATTCTGCTCTGATCTTCATGATTTCTTTCCTTCTACTAACAAGTTTTTTTCTATTTTTCCTTTCTCTAGTTGCTTTAGGTGTAACATTAGGATGTTTATTTGTGGTTTTTCTTATTTCATTTCTTGTGGTAAGTTTGTTTCCCCTCTTAGAAAAGCATTTATGGTACCCTATAGGTTTCAGATATTTGTGTTTTCATTATCATTTGTCTCTAGATATTTTTTAATTTCTTCTTTGATTTTTCACAGCTTCATGATTTCTATGCTGTGCTCAGTTACTCAGTCATGTCCAGCTCTTTTCGACCCCATGAATGGAAACCCAATAGGCTACTCTGCCCAGGATATTTTCCAGGCAAGAATACTAGAGTGGTTTGCCATTTCTTACTTCAGGGAATCTTCCTGACTGGGGATTGAACCCATGTCTCTTGTGTCTCCTTCATTGGCAGGTGGATTCTTTATCACTAGCGCCACCTAGGATCCGTGTTTAGTAGCATATTTTGCCTCCACATGTTTGTGTTTTTTACAGTTTTTCATTATCCTTGATTTCTAATCTCATGAGCATTGTGGTCAGAAAAGATACTGGATATGATTTCAATTTTCTTAATCTACCAAGGTTTGTTTTGTGGCCCAGAATGTGATCAGTTCTAGAAAATATTCCATGAGCACTTGAGAAGAATGTCTTTCTGTGGCTTTTGTATGGTATGCTTCATAAATATCAGTGAAGACAATCTGGTCTAACGTGTCATTTAAGGCCTGTGTTTCTTTATTGATCTTCTGTCTGGATGATCTGTGCATTGATGAAAGTGGGGTGTTAACCCACTGTTACTGAGGTAATGCCAGTTTTTCCTTTTATGGCTCTTAATATTTGTATTATATGTTGGCGTGTTCCTATGCTGGGTGCATATATATTTGTAGTTGTAATGTATTCTTGAATTTATCCCTTGATCATTACGTAGTGTTTGTCTCTTGTAATAGTCCTAATTTTAAATTGTACTTTGTCTGATATGAGTGTTGCTATTCCAGCTTTCTTTTGATTTCCATTTGCATGAAATACTTTTTCCATCCCTCACTTTCAGACTATATACGTCCCTAGATTTGAAGTATGTCTTTTGTAGACAGTATATATACAAGTTTTGATTTTGTATCTATTCATCCAGTTTATGTCTTTTGGTTGAAGCACTTAATCCATTTACATTTAAGGTAGTTATCTCAGTGTATGTTAGTATTGCCATTTTGTTGATTGTTTTGGATTTGTTTTTGTAGGTCTTTTTTTCTTCCCTTCCTGTTTTCCTATTTTGTTCTCTTCTCTTCTGCTTTGATGGTTAACTTTAGTGTTGTATTTGGATTTCTATGTGTGTGTGTGTTTATCTATTGTAGAGTTTCTATTTGTGGTTATTGTGATGGTTTGTTTTAGGTTGTTCTTATGTGTAGCATTTTTAAATATTTTATTTAATTTTTCATAGCATTCTTTCTGTTTTACGTTATTATTTTTTTTGACCATGAGACATGTATGATCTTAGCTCCTTGATTGGAGATCCAACATGCATCCCATGCATTGGAAGGCAGAGTCCTAATTACTGGACTTCTGGGGGAAGGCCCAAAGGATGGAGTGGGGGATATTTTAGGTTTGGCCCTACTGCTCAACATGTGGGGATCCTAGCTCCGTGACCAGGGATCAAATCTGTGTCCCCTTCTTTGGGATCATGGAGTCTTAACCATTGGACCACCAGGGAAGTTCCTGTGGAGTTTTGTTATAGCAGTCTATAACAAGAATATTCTAAGTTGCTGCCTTTTAAATTCAGTTGCCTTTCTGACATTCTGCATTTGTTGGTCTCCTCTTCTCACAGTTGCTGGTTTTGATATCGTATGTGTATGCAGATGAATTCCTACCTTTATTTTATATTTGGCTTTACCAGTGAATTTTTCCATTCATAGTAGTAGTCTTGTTTCTAGTAGTGGTCTTTTATTTTTCACTAAGGAAAGTTCCCATAGCTTTTGTGGCAAAAGTGGTTTCATGATACTGAATTCTCTTAGTTTTTGCTTCTCTGTAAAGGTTTTTATTTTTTGTTGAATCTGAATGAGAGCCTTGCAAGACAGGAAATTCTTGGTTGTAGGTTTTACCCATTCACCACTTTAAATATATCATTCCACTCCCTTCTTGCCTGCAGAGTTTCTGCTGAGAAATCAGCTGATACCCTTACAGGAGGGATATCCCTTATATGTTACTTCTTGCTTTTCTTATGTTTTTTAAAAAATATTTTTTCTGTCTTTAATTTTTGTCTGTTTGATTACTGTGTCTCAGTGTATTCCTTTTTGGGTTTAACCTGCCTGGAACTTGCTGCACTTCCTGAACTCAGATGACTGTTTCCGTTCCCATGTTAAGGAAGTTTTCTTATACCTCTTCAAATATTCTCTTCATCTGGGACTCCTGTAATGCAAATTAGTGCATTTAATGTTGTCACAGAGCTTCTGAGGCAGTTTTGATTCGTTATTTATTCTGTTCTGCAGATGGGATTTCCACCATTCTTTTCTTACAACTTATTTATCTGTTCTTCTGACTCAGTTATTCTGCTATTGATTTCTTCTGTTGTCCTTTGTATTTCAGTTATTGTATTGTTCCTCCCTTTTTGTTCTGTAGTTCTATTAGGTCTTTGTTAAACATTTCTTGCATTGTCTTAATCTTTCCCTCCGTTTTTCCCCCCTCCTTGAAATGTTGCATCTTCTTCACTCTGTTTACTCTATTCTTTCTCCAGTAGATTGCCTATTTGGACTTCACTTCATTACTTTTCTGATGTTTTGTCATGTTCTTTATCAGCAGTATATTCCTCTACCATGTTGTTTTGTCTAATTTTCTTTGATTACAGTTTCTGTTTGACAGGCTACAAAGTTGTAGTTTCTTTCCCCTTCTTTTTCTGCCTTTCTGCTGAATGAGGCTGTCTGAGAGGCTTGTGCAGGCTTCTTTGTGGGAGAGTTTACTCCTGCTCTCACTGGTGGATGGAGCTGGGTCTTGTTCTTCTGATGGACAGCACTGTGCTCAGGAAGACCTAAGCAGCCTGTCTTTTGTTGGGTGGGGCTCTGATGGTTGTGTGCCCTGAGGCTTTCCAGCACTGGAGCCTACAGGCTCTTGGGTTAGGCTAGATCTTGGGGAGGAAGTGATGGTTTCCAGGAGGGCTCATATGAGTGAATATTCGCCAAAACTGCCAGTGTGTTTATCTCTGCAGTCAGCAACAGCCACCCCCACCCCCACC
>SJYQ01005987.1:113450-133236 GCA_006410935.1 Redunca redunca | reverse complement strand
AGCCCATCTTTGCATGAAATGTTCCTTTGGTATCTCTAATTTTCTTGAAGAGATCTCTAGTCTTTCCCATTCTGTTGTTTTCCTCTATTTCTTTTCATTGGTTGCTGAAGAAGGCTTTCTTATCTCTTCTTGCTATTCTTTGGAACTCTGCATTCAGATGCTTATATCTTTCCTTTTCTCCTTTGCTTTTCACTTCTCTTCTTTTCACAGCTATTTGTAAGGCCTCCCCAGACAGCCATTTTGCTTTTTTGCATTTCTTTTCCATGGGGATGGTCTTGATCCCTGTCTCCTGTACAATGTCACGAACCTCATTCCATAGTTCATCAGGCACTTGCCTGACCTCCAGAGCCAGGTGATCAAGAATTATATTGTTGGCAGCAGCCGCAAAAATTAGGACATCAGGCACATGTAGGCCCCCTTCCAGGAGATATTGGTGCTACTGAGCATGGCAAAGGAAAAGTATAAAAATGGTGCCCGCTACTCTCTGTCCCCAGTGTGTTCCAGCAGGCTCCTAGGTGTGCATGTGTTACATTAGTTGCCTGCCTCTTAGGCCATGGTTTTAATGTAAGCATGTGATCCTTATTCGCGTTAAATTTTAGTTGCCTTAACCTTCCTGAGCTGAGCCCTGGGTGGAAGAGATCAAGTTGTGCAGGGCCTTTTAGAACTTTCTACTAGATTGATGCTCTTTTATGGGTCTCAAGATGCCATCCTTTTTGATTTTCAAAAGTAGATTTTTTTTGGATGGGGCTCATCTCTCAAGTGTGTATCTTAAAATTTGGCATGCCTGATGTGGAGTTTGAGCCCTTCACTCCTCAGGGTGAAGCTCTGGTTTTGAGTTCCCTCCAAGTTGTAGTTCGCTGTGGTGCAGTTTGGTTTTATCTTGTGCCACATTTGATGATATTTTATGCCAGCCTGTCTTGCTGCTTTGATGTGAGTTTCTTCTCGTTTGCCGGATATATAATCATTATTCAGCCCATTCAGCCAACCTTTAGGTGATTTTTAAGAGGAAGTCTTTGCATATGTAATTGTTGACTGTTTCCATGGGAGAAGGTGAGTTCAGGATATTCCTATGTTGCCACCTTGAACTGGAACCTATACCTCCCTTCTTCTTGTATGAATATATCCTACAGATCTTTTTATATCAGTCATAGATAACTTTGTTTTTTATATCCATGGCTTCCATTGACTTTAAGAGCCATTTAATAGTAGTGGTTTCCATGGATCCATTGCCAGTCTGCCTACATATAGGCCATGGATCTGCTGCTGGAAAAGCCCTTTACAAGTTGCTAAATCTCTTAAATGTCTCAAGTTTCTGATCTGTAAATGGGAGAAAAATTGTATTCTGAATAAGGTTGTTGTGAAGTTTAAGCACTCATCAGTACAATGCCTTGTTGGTAGTGAGGAGCCAAATGTTGCCTGCCACCGTTGTCATTATCATCACCATTTTTACTTAATCAGATTCTTATTTATGAGGAAATGGGGTATTTATCTTTTTTATTGTTGCAAACTATGCTTCAGGGCGTAACCTTGTGTATTCATTATTTTGCACACATGTGATTTTATGAATACTTTGCAACAAGTACAATATCAAGGCAAAAAGGAATATAAATTTGTGATTTTTATAGACATTTGCCAAGTCACATCCCACAGGGATTGTATTACTTTCTGCTGTCATCAGTGTTTGACATGTTTTAAATGATCAAGACTTTGCAGGTAGATTTCTGATGTTACTTCTGTTTCTAAAATTATTCATAGTTTAAAATGACAATTTTTAAAGTTCTTCCTTTTTCTTTATTAAAACTACAATCCTGTCTGGAGAGCTTGCTGAAACAACCTTTCATAAAATATGTATATTGGTGGCTTATTCTTTTAAGATTCTCATAGTTAACTTACTAGTATTTAAGGGCTTGAAAGATGGTCTTTACTCTTTTTTATTCTATATTTTCAGATAGTTTTGTTTCCATAAATCTGAATTATTTCAGGTTTACCTTTACTCTCCATAATCTTAGGATAATCTATTAGAAATATTCATATTTAAGAACAAAGAATCCAAAAATGAACTGAGGTTAGCTTTTTAATGTATTCTGAAAATTAGTCTTGAATTAGGGCAATATTCTTCATTATTATTATCAAAGAAACTTAATAGGACAGAGGAACTTAAGATGTCAGAAAGTTTTTAAGGCTCATGGAGAAATAAAATGATCAGTAAATAGTGGTCCGTGCTATACTTTTTTCTATTGAGTGAGCTAGATGGGGGCCGTTTCCAGGCTAGATAATTTTAAAATGGACAAAGAAGAATGCTTGAATGGAGCTTTTGAAAATACCTGTATTTACTCACTTTAAATACCTAAAAGTAAGTGAAAGAAATCAAGGCAAATCAACAGAAAATATAGTACAAATATATAATGCTATAGGAACCAATGAAATAAACAAATGCTTTAAATGGAATAGATAGATTATTACTAAGATTGTTTGATGTAGCAGTTCAGAGATCACTGGTGTGAGGAAACAGTTTCAGTAGAACTGTGGGACTCAGTTGGAGAAGAATGAACAGGAGAAAAATAAGTAAATAAGGTAATCTTTGGCACAGTCATTTTGGCAACAAAAGGAATTTCTTTCTTAAAAAGTATCAATGCAAAGCTTCTGTTCATTTTAAAAAGTATGACTTTTAAACATCTGATTTTATTTTGTCAGTAATTGTTTTTTGTATATTATAGTCATTTTTAAAGTTTTTTATATTGCTTTTAATACTGGTTGCTGTTTTGTTGCCTTTCCCTTCACCACATTAAATTGATGCCATGAAATAGTCCTCCCTTTATGAACTAACATAGCTATTTTATTGAAAGTATATTTAAAACTCCATTCTATGTGAAAACTGCCTTGTCAATTATGGAAATTGAGTAGTTGAGCATTATTTACATTGGAAATATTTTAACAATGATGTGTGCAACTCACTACTGAAGAAGTAGGGTTAGCTTTGTCCTTTTCCTTGAATTTTTAAAGAGTCAACTTTACCAAGATCTAATTTCCATGCATTAAAAGTCACCAGAGTGTATAGATAGATAGCTTTTGACAAATTCATACAGCCATAATGATGACAACTCGATATTCAAGATCTAAAATATTTCCTTCCCCCTAAGAAGAACAGTTCTTGTCATGTTTAATAATTTTAACATCTAATTTTATTTCTTTTGCTTTATAAGTACAGATGAATATAATTTTACTTATCAAATATTGTTGTTCAGTCTCTAAGTCATATCTGACTCTTTGTGACCCCATGAACTGTAGTACACCGGACTTCTCCGGTTTTCACTACCTCCCTGAGTTTGCTCAGATTCATGTCCATTGAGTTGGTGATGCCATCCAGCCATCTCATCCTCTGTTGCTCCCTTCTCTTCCTGCTCTCAATCTTTCCCAGCATTAGGGTCTTTTCCAATGAGTGATCTCTTCGCATCAGGTGGCCAAAATATTAAAGCTTTAGCTTCAGCATCAGTCCTTCCACTTATCTAGAGTACCATGAATTAACTCCTGAAATGACTTACTTTTTATCTATTGAATCTATTTCAGATTGATGCAATATTTTATGACCTATACAAGGTTAAATATAAACAATTTTATTTAATTGAGTGNGTAAATAAAATGTGCTATAAAATGGTTCTGATTTAAAGATAGGGCAAACATAATTTTTCTCATTTAAAGATTAGTAAAACTTAAGTTGAATAAGAGCTAAATATGTCACTGTAGTTTTTTTTAGGACTCTGATTCTAGATCATACTTTGGCTTTAATGGCTATTCATTGCTCCATGCTCTTTCATACAGTACGACTCAGAGACTTTTCCGGCCTCCATTCCTAATTGTGACTTCAGATAGAGCTGATATTAATCACTTGCAAGGAGCCTGTAAGAAGTTATAAATTAATTATTTTCCTACTGTTTATTGAGTATTATTCTTGTTATTTTTAACTTGAATATTTTACATTTATGCGGTTGAAACTGAACCTCATTTAATTATTGAGCTACCCCGGTGGCTCAGTGGTAAAGAATCCGCCTGCCAATGCAGGAGACTCGGTTTGATCCCTGGGTCAGGAAGATCTCCTGCATCAGAAAATGGCAACCGACCCCAGTATTCTTGCCTGAGAAATCCCATGGACAGAGAAGCTTGGTGGGCTACAGTCCATGGGGTCTCAAGAGTCAGACACAGCTTAGTGTCCAACACATTTATCCAACTAAAATAGAACCTCCTTTAATTATTATGTCAGAATTCTTTGTATCTAAGTTGATTTTGAACCTTGTTTCAGTTTTCTTTATTCTGTTATTTTAAACATAGATTTTCAGTGTAAACCACTCATTCTTGTAAGAGTGATAATATTTACATAGCCATATTTGAGATAAAAGTAAAGTAAGGTAGAAGTATGAAGGAATGAGATGAAAAGGGAGGGGGTTATGGCGTTTTCCTTTTTTTGATCCTTATGTAGAAGTTCCTCGAATCTTCAAAGAAAACAGATTTGACTGAAAGTATTGTTGAATTAAGGAACACTTAGTTTTAAATAAAAGGAGAACATTCTGATGATTAAAAAAAAAAAAACAGAAGGTGCCTTGAAGGGAGATAACATTCTCTATACTTGGATGTTTTTTGGACTAAGGTAGCCACCTGGGATCTTCTTGACCCAGGGATCAAACCCAGGTCTCCTGCTTTGCTGACCAACTCTTCATCATCTGCCACCAGGGAAGCCTCATATATCTGGTTATCATAAGCCATCTTTAGGGCCCTCTGTACTATGTAAATTCATTGTTTTATTTCTTTGTCTTTTCCTTCTTCAATACTTCTCTCAACATTTTTCATTAGACTTACCTAATGCATAGGTTATTCAAGGTTTTTTCTTTTTTAACGTTTAAAGAATTTTTAAATTCTTAAACAAGGGATTCCTTTAAAATAGAAGTTTGTGGAAGAAAGAAAAACCCAATCACTTTCATATAAAACTTTTCAAATAGTAGTCAAGTTAAATTTAACTTTTAGCAGGGAGAGGAAAAATTAACTATAGAATCTGTTGTTCCACAGGTACTGTGAGAATAGAGATGTTTCGAAATATGCAGAATGCAGAAATCATCAGAAAAATGACTGAAGAATTTGATGAGGTATAGCATTTCACTGTTTATACAAATTGCCTGCTTGTACTTGTAAATGGTGAATATGTTGATTATTTTAAGTTTTGTTTTGACTTTGTACTTAGTATAAGAGAACTTATACTATTTTCTCATTTATGTGATAATCCATGCTGTTATTTCCAAAATGAGTCATCTTTGGAAGTTTTATTACATTGCATGGAGATAGTAGCACTGAATAATGACTGATGGCTGATAATGATTGGAAAATTAACAGTATGTGGTATGAGTTGATTCTTTACATTCATTCTTGAAGACCATCTAAAATCCTGAATTTATAAATGCACCTCCAACAATTTCATATTCTGTGGAATGCTAATCCTCTTAAATGTTTTAAAGAAAAAAGGGTTTGGAGGTAAAGAAAGTGTCAGAAGGCTGGCTGTTATACCTACCTAAGATACTTGACCTAAGATTGTCAAAGCACATTATCTTACCTAAGGTTATTAGAAATCCTAACAGTGAAATATTTCCTAAATTTAATCCGGAATTCCCAAAATTATTTTGTATGGATCCCTGACACTGACGTGTGTCCCTCTACCCTCCCCCACCCCCTTTCCATTTTCTGTGTGTGTGTATAGTACTTCCATTTGGAACACTCTACTTGAGATAATCTGATTTCTATTCAGAATACGAGTTTTTTCTGCTAGTCTTCATGAGTTAATCATGCATGATTTTCCATTTTAAGACTTAAATATTCTCTCAAATAGTTTTACACTGGTCATAAATGTTTATTTTTGAGACACTTTAACAGTTTTATTTCTTTATTTATAGTGAACTCAATTCATGTCATGCTTTAGGCCAGCATCAGTTCTTGTTCTAACATTCTGCCTTTGGTATTATTTTCTATTTTCTGATAGGTGTTCCTTTGTTTTGACCTTCAAGACTAACCACAAGGATTGGCTTTCTTATAAGTCCACTGTTTTAGTAACATGGGTTTAGGTTTTTTATTATTAGTAGCAGTAGTATTTATTTTTAATTGAAAAAAATACTACAGATACATACTAAAGTAAATATTCAAACATAGGCTGCTCAATGTGTTTTTCTCATCAGGTGTTCACCTTTAGCAGCAGTATCAAAATGTTTTAATGTGTATCTTTCTAGATAAACATTCTGTCACTGGCTTTCAGACTATGTAGTCACAATTTATGGGACATAGGGAAGACCTTGAATTGTAACCTATGGACGTAATATTTCAGAATCACTTGCTTTAATTTTTGTAATCTCAAAAAGTTCTGAAAGTTCGTAATCCAAACTTTCAGGTTTGGCTCTAAGGCCACTTGGCCTCAACTAACATGAGGCTATTTACAGTCAATTTTATTTCTCACAGTCAGTTTTGGGGGGAAAAAAAAAAAAAAATATATATATATATATATATATGCATTGCTGTTAAATATTAATGTTCTTAACTACAGAGTGCTACACCAGGTTTTATTGTGGTATGATGAAATACAAGGTTATGCACCAAGTTCACTTTTAAAATTCAAAAACCCTAGATTCTCAAACATTTCTGTGGGGCTGCTGTTCAGTAAAACATATTTTGTTGTTGTTGTTAATACATGAGTTTATATGTTAGAAATAGAAGTTAAAGCCAGGTAACATACAGTTAAAGTACAAGTATGTTTACTCACCAGCTACTATTCTACCATGTGTGACCTGCAATACAGGTGATTCAGATTGTAGATTTAAAAGTGGTATATGTCTTGGACCTTCCCAGGACTAACACATGATGGAATGATTATTGAGTATTTTAAGACAGTAGTTCCCAAACTAAATTTGAGCTGCAAATTAATGTCTCACTGGGATACTGATGCCTGGCTCCCTTACACATGCCCTAGGCATTTGATCAATTTGTAAGGCATGTGACTTTGGCATAGGGATTTTTTTTAAAAAACCTCACCAGGTGATTCTAACATAGAACAACTATTGAGAACTATTATTCTAAGGTAAGTAAAAAGAGGAATCCAATATTTAAGTTATAAGAACACTTCATATATGAAAACAGGCTGAGGGGAAAATAAAAATGAATACAGTGTAACAAATGAAATTATTCAGAATGCATGTTTCATATTCTTANAGGATGCTTACTCCTTTGCTTGAGATTTTCTTGTATAAACAATTTGAAAAACAAAAATTTGAACTCAGAATAATGAATAAATAAACATACAAACAAATACACAAAATTTCCAGAGATGATATTAGTGAACAAGATGTGCCAGACCTATTTGACAATGATAATTGTCTGCAAGTATGACAAGATTCAATGAAGGAAGAACAAGTGGAAGTTCTGTTTGAAAGGTGGTATAGTATTTTGGAGGGACAGACTGTATTTGCAAAAGCCATTGATGATGAAGAGTGGTAAGACTTATGAGCTCAGTACATAGTAACCATAAGTGGGAGTGAATCACACATTGTTCACTGTAATGAACTCAATGAAATTATAATTCAGATGCAGATAACAAAAATTTTTATCTTCAATTCTTTAGAAAGATATTAATCTTTTACTACTGTGTATATACTTGAGAATGCATTCAAATGTTTGCATATTATTAAATACACAGGTTTGGTTTTTTTTTTCTTAAATACCGAATGGGTCATTTAATTCCTTGGGAGTGGAAAGAGGTTAGTTTTTAAATTATGCTATGTGATAAAATTCTGAAATATTTGATGAAAGGAGTCATTAGATCCCAAGATCCTAGAAAAACGCCTAGTTTTTCTTCTGTTGAATGAATGACTGAATATGTTGTATTATAGCGAAGTGAAGTAAAGATGAAATGAGGTAGAAATCATTTCGATTGAAACTGCTTAAATTGAAAAAGGTGGTCAAAAGTATGTTATTGCCTGAAAAAATAGTATGCTGTAGCTTCTATTCCTTATTACAAACTAGTCATACCCAGTTATTACATGACCTTTTTTGAAAGCCCTACAAATCTCTACCTGGCCAAAAGTCTTTTATAATTGTAATAACAACCTAATTAGAAATATGTTAATTCCCAAAGCAGTCTATAACTCTTCAAGGTCAGTAGATATACTTGGTTCCTGGTGGCGTCAGTTGTTATGAGATAACGCAAAATGTAATTGTATTTCTTCCTGAGATTATTAGAATCAGATCTCCATATATAAATTCTTAGATATGGTTTCTCAAAGGTCAGTTTGTGTAGTTTTCAAATATTTAAGTAAGATATCTATGTTGGGGAATCTTTGCAACACAACACGTTTCATAGTCAGCTGTCCCTTGGACAACGTGGGTATTGGTTACTCTAATGCCTCTGTAGCTGAAAATCGTCAATACAACTTTTGACACTCCCAAAAGTTAACTACTGATACCTTACTGTTGACTGGAAACTTTATCACTAATATTGACAGTCAATTAACACATATTTTGTGTTTTATGTGTAGTATATGCTATATTCTTATAATAAAGTAATCTAGAGAAAAAAATGTTATTAAAATCATTAAAAGGGGAAAGTAAATTTACAGTATTGTGTACTCTGTTTATCATTACTGAAAGTTTATGTCATCAGTTTACAAGGTGAATCATCCATTAGTACCTATATCAGTATTGTCTTATATGACACAAAACACCATAGTAGATGTTATATATATAACTAAAAATAGATGTCAAAAATGAAAAGATACTGTGAATAATTCATATTGATTTATAATTATGATGATTTATGGGTGATGATGAAGAAGGCAATAATATGATTGCTTTGTATTAGCCTAGGGTAACTGACAAAATTGTTTCACAGTAGCCTTGCCTTTACACTAATGAATGAATTGTTATAAAATTTTTATAGCATATAGTATTACTGTCATATTTATAATATACTATTGGAAACATTTTTTAAATCACGCTGTTACATAGTTTCAGCTCATATATAGCTAATACAAGATATGCTGATACATAGTTTCTCCAGCTATATGAGAGATAGTGTGTCATACTATATAGTAATATAACTCTTTGAAAGCAAAGTTATAGAACACTGTGTGAAAAATATCACTCACCTTATGTTTGTCTTGCACACAAAACATAATTGAACACTTAAGCAATGATGATGGCACAAGAACTTATACAGTTCTTGCCATAAAAAGATAAAGACAGTGCTAAGGTGTGTCTGATTCTTGCAATCCCATGAGCCCTGCCAGGCTCCTCTGTCCATGGGATTCTCCAGGCAAGAATACTGGAGTGGGTTGCGATTTCCTTCTCCAGGGGAACTTCCCGATCCAGGAATTGAACCCAGATCTCCCACATTGAAGGCAGATGCTTTACCTACTGAGCTATGTGGGATATTTTCCGTTGGAGACACACACATATACAACGGATACATTTATTAAGTGTATGGCATGGTGATTATTTGCTGTTCCTTAAGTGGAAGTGAGGCATCATAAAAGTCTTTTTCCTCATTATCTTTATATTGTGTACACTGAGGAAGAGGAGGGTTTGATCTTGCTGTTTGAGAGATGGCAGATGTAGAGGAGGTGGAACAATAGGCAGGAAAACAGGCATTTTCAGTGTAATTTTATGCAAATACCTCATAATTTCTGTCTGAATTTTGCTTTTTCATCTGTATAGAAATGCTTCTATATAATACCAAGCCTTCTTCCACCATTCGCTTTAGTTTCAGTGCCCTAAATTAAAAGGGTTCTTGTTGTTAAAGAAGTTAAAAGTAGTGTTTGAATAAGATTGTCTAATGTTATTTGTTTTCTGGAATTGTTTATGTGTTCTTCCTCATTGTACAGAACTGGTTTGGAAGCACTCATCTCTATCGAGTCATCTTCTCATAATTCCTTTGATGTAGTGTCTATTAGCTCTTGATTTCTCCAAGATTTCTTAAAATGCTTCCCCACACCACACCTTTTATGACATATTCATAGTCTCTTTCATGATTCCTTTGATAGGATCTCTCCTAAGTCCTCTGAAGTGATAGAAAACATCTGGGCAATATTTATCTCTAGTGGGAATTTATTATTTCAGGTCTGATAGCTTTCATGAGTTTTTCTGTAGCAACAATGGCAACTTCAATGGTGAAGTTCTTTCAGACTTTCATGATGTTCTATCTTCCATAGTACAGAGACAATCCTTTCCATCGATTACTGTGTATCATGAGGCCCTTATGTAAACATTTTATTCAATGATCAGGCATAGTAAAGGACAGAAACGGTAAGGACCTAACAGAAGCAGAAGACATTGAGAAGAGGTGGCAAGAATGCACAGAAGTATACAAAATAGTTCTTAATGATCCAGATAATTGCAGTGATGTGGTCACTCACTTGGAACCAGACATATTGGAGTATGAGGTCAAGTGGGCCTTAGGAAATAATTACTATGCACAAAGCTAGTGGAGGTGACAGAATTCCTCCTGAGCTATGTAATTAGCCTCCAATTAAATAAATTTTTTTAAAAGAAGAAAAAAAAAATAAAGTAAAATCCTGAGAGCTACACTCAGTATGTCAGCAAAATTTGAAAACTCAGTTGCAGGACTGGAAAAGGTCAGTTTTCATTCCAGTCCCAAAGAAGGGCAATGCTAAACAATGTTCAAACTGTCATACATTTGTGTTCATTCCACGTGCTAGTAAGGTAATGCTCAAAATCCTTCAACCTAGGCTTCAGCAGTATGTGAACTTCCAAATGTTCAAACTGGGTTTCGAAGTGGCAGAGGAACCAGAGATCAGATTGCCAACATCCATTGGATCATAGAGAAAGCAAAGGAATTCCAGAAAAAATTGTTTCATTGACTACGTGAAAACCTTGGACTGTGTGGATCATAACAAAATATGGAAATTTCTTCAACAGATGGAAGTACTAGACCACCTTACCTGCCTCCTGAGAAACCTATATTCAAGTCAAGAAGCAACAGTTAGAACCGAAAATGGAACAACTGACTGGTTTAAAATTGGGAAATGAGTACAACAGTATATATTGTCACCCTACTCATTTAACTTATGTGCAGAGTGTGTGTTCGTATGCTGAGTCACTTCAGTGGTGTCTGACTCTGTGCAACCCTGTCACTTTAATCCACCAGGCTTATCTGTTCATGGGATTCTCCAGGCAGTACTGGAGTAGGTTGCCGTTTTCTACTCCAGGCATCTTCCCAACCCAGGGGTCAAACCTGAGTCTCTTACATCTACCTGCATTGGCAGGCAAGTTCTTTACCAATAGTGTCACCCGGGAAGCCCCTATATGCAGAATAAATTCTGTGAAATGCCAAACTGGATGAATCACAAGTTGGAATCAAGGTTGCTGGGGAAAATATCAATTTCAACCTCAAATATGTAGATGATGCCACTCCAATGACAGTAGTTGTAAAGGAACTATAGAACTTGATATGGGTGAAAGAGGAGACTGAAAAAGCTGGCTTGAAAATCAACATTCAAAGACTAAGAAGACCATGGCATCCAGTCTCATCACTTTATGGCCAATAGAAGGGGAAAAAGTGGAAATAGTGACAGATTTTATTTTCTTGGGATCCAAAATCACTGGATAGTGACAGCAACCATGAAATTAAAAGAGGCTTCTCCTTGGAAGGAAAGCTTA
The DNA here is from genome assembly GCA_006410935.1 of Redunca redunca. Classification (NCBI taxonomy): domain Eukaryota; kingdom Metazoa; phylum Chordata; class Mammalia; order Artiodactyla; family Bovidae; genus Redunca; species Redunca redunca. The sequence goes on along the minus strand of SJYQ01005987.1, from coordinate 121,539 downwards.
TGACAAATCTCGACTGCATATTAAAAAGCTGAGACATCACCTTGCCGACAAAGGTATATACAGTCAAAACTGTGGTTTTTCCAATAGTCATGTATGGATGTGAGAGTTGGACCATAAAGAAGGCTGAACACCGAAGAATTGATGCTTTTGAATCGTGCTTTTGGAGAAGATTCTTGAGAGTCCCTTGGACTGCAGAGAGTCAATCCTAAAGGAAATAAACCCTGAATATTCATTGGAAGTTCTGATGCTGAAGCTTCAATATTTTGGCCATGTGATGTGAAGAGCCAACTTGCTGGAAAAGACCCTGGTGCTCAGAAAGATTGAGGGCAAAAGGAGAAGAGGGTGGCAGAGGATGAGATAGATGGCATCATGGACTCAATGGAAATTAATTTCAGCAGACTCTAGGAGATAGTGAAAGATAGGTGAGCCTGGCATGCTGTAGACCATGGGGCCACAAAGAGTCGCACACGACTTACGAACTGAACAGCAACAGCTGTGACTTCCTGATCTAAAGACTGAATTAGAGATGTTTTATTTCAGAACAGTTTGATTACTTTGACACCTTCAGTATTGAATTCATAGAGTTCTGGGTAATCAGGGGCATTGTTCATTATGAAAAGAATTTTTAAAGTCAGTCTCTTACTGGCAAGGTACTTCCTAACTTTAGCAACAAACCATTAATGGAATCAATCCAGAAAAGGGTTCTCATTGTCCATGCATTCTTATTGTACAACCAAAAATCTGGTAGCCAGTATTTATCTTTTCCTCTTCAAGGCTGAGGAGTTTAGTTTTTTAGTTAAGAGGAGTCTTGATCATAAACCTGACCTCTGTGTGTACAAAAAGTAGAGTTAACCTATGCCTTCTTGCCATACGGCCTGGTGCTCACTTCTCTTCCTTACTAATAATGTTTTTTATGATGATTTTTTTCCTGAAAAAGTTTTTTTCACAAAAGGGCACTTTCCTCTGCATTAAAAACTTGTTCAGGCAGACTTACATACCACTGAGCATGTGCAGTTGTAAATAAACTTTGTCTCTTCTCCACTTAGTCTGTTGGCTGTCAGTTAATCTTCAGGCCCTCTCTACCTGATCCAAGCTGGAAGTTTTTCCTTTCAGAAGTTTTGTTGACTAGGACAGGATGGTTGGAACTTTCTGCTGAGTCCAGAGACAGTAGCTGCAGCTGAGATCACTAGTTCAGCAAAGCTGAACTATTCCCCTGCCATTGAGATATGTAGGAACACACCCAGCCATGAACAGTGAGGTATTTGTTATGCTAGAGAGCAGTTTCTAGCACTGTTGACACTAAAGCAAGGGTCTGTGGCTCTTGCTAGTTCCTGCAGGTGCCCCATCCTTAGCTAGCCAGGAGAGAAAACAATATGGCAGAGTAGAAGAACTTAACCTCACTTTTTCCCATAAGAATATCAAAATCACAACTAAGTTCTATACAGCCATAAATAAAAAAGACTGAAACCTTCCATAAAGGTACTCTATATCCAAAGACAAGAAATCACGAGGTGATGGGTGGAGCACATTTGTGATATAATAAAATCCTGTACATCTGAGTGACCCAGAAACTGGAAAATAATTCCATCACAGAAATTTTCCCATGGGAGTGAGAGCTCTGAGCCCCACATTAGGCTCCCTAACCTGTGGGTCTGGCGTCAAGAGGAAGAGCCTCCAGAGCATTTATTTGGCTTCTGACTCCAGCAACTTTTGATCACAGGAGCTCTATAGGACTGGGGAAAACAGAGACTCCAGTCTTGGATGATGCACATGAGGTTGTGTGAGAACCAGGACTCAGAGGGAAAGCAGTGACTTCATAGGAGCCAGGGCTGGAACTAATCCTGCTCTTGGAGGGCTTCTTAGGAGGGAGAATGGGGCTGTGGCTCTCTATTTGGTCATAGAAGATAGCAGTGAACATATCCATAAGAAATTATCTGAAGGTTGACATCTTGCTTGGGACATTAGCACGAAGACCTGGCACCACCCAGCAGCCTGTAGGTTCCAGTCCTGGAATACCTCAGACTAAGTAAGCAACAGGACTGGAACACAGTCCCACCCGTCAATAAAGAGGCTGCCTAAAGACTTCCTGATTCCACAGCCACCTCTTGGCACACCTTTTGACAAAGCCCTGCCCAGCAAAGAGCCAAGATCCAATTTTACCCACCATTCCCTCCCACCAGAAAGATTCCACAAGCCTCTAGACCAGCCTCTCCCACTAGGGAGCAGACAGCTGAAGCAAAAAACATACAGTCAACACTCTGTGGAGCTGAGTCTACAAACAGGTCAGAACTTAAAATGGGACCAGCTGGTACCTGACCATTGTGTTATGAGAGGGAACTGTACTGCTAGAACACATAGGACATACTCAACAGAGGGCTTCTTTTTCAAAGTCAAGAATAATAACTTTACACATATATAAAATAAAGATAGAACTTTAGAGAAAATGAAATGACAGAAGAACATGTTCCAGATAAAAGGAACAAAATTAAGTCCCAAAACAACTAAACGATGTGGAGATAGTTAACTATATGAGAGAGTGCAGAGTAATGATTAAAAACATGATGCAAACATTTAGGAAGAGAATGGATACACAGAGCAATAAGTTAAAAGAAGTTTTTAACAAGGATTAGAAAAATTAGCATGCAGTATCTGAGGTCTTCCTGGTGGTCCATTGGTGAAGAATCCTCCTGCCAATGAATGGTACATGGGTTTGATCCCTGATTCAGGAAGATCCCACTTGAAGTAGGACAACTCGGCCCATGTGTCACAGCTACCAAGCCAGCGTGCTGCAGCTACTGAAGCCCATGCATCCTAGAGACCATGCTTTGCAACAAGAGAAGCTACCACTGCAATGAGAACCCTGCACACTGAAACCAGAAAGTAGCCCCTGCTTGCCATGAGTAGAGAAAACCTGTACATAGCATTGAAGACCCAGTACAGCCAAAAATCAAACAAAGAAAAAAATTTAGAGAGAGAATACAAAAACTGAAATGAAAGGTACAGTGGAAGGAACCATTAAATATATAAAGCAGAAGACTAAGTAATTGTACTGGTAGACAGAGTAGTGTATGTCACCATTATGGTTTAGAATAAAGGAAAAAGAATGGAAAGAAACAGTAGTATTTTTTTTCCTTTTTTGGTTGAAGGATAATTGTGATGTGAGCTAACTCAGTCGTGTCTGACTCTTTGCAACCCCATAGACTGTAGCCTACAAGGCTCCTCTGTCCATGGGATTTTCCAGGCAATAGTACTGGAGTGGATTGCCACTTCCTTCTCCAGCGGATCTTCCTGACCCAGGGATGGAACCCAGGTCTCCCACATTGTAGACAGACGCTTTACTGTCTGAGCCACCAGGAAGGATAATTGCTTTACAGAATTTTCTTGTTTTCTGTCAAACTTCAAAATAATCAGCCATAGGTATACATATATCCCCTCTTTTGAATCTCCCTCCCACCTCCCTCCCCGTCCCATCCCTCTAGGTTGATACAGAGCCCCTGTTCGAGTTTCCTGAGCCATACAGCAAATTCCTATTGGCTATCTGTTTTACAGATTTTAATGTAAGTTTCCATGTTACTCTTTCCATACAAATCACCCTCTCTTCCCCTTTCCCCATGTCCATAAGTGAATTCTCTATGTCTGTTTCTCCAGTGCTGCCCTGTAAATAAGTTCTTCAGTACCATTTTCCTAGATTCCATACATGTGCGTTAGACTACGATATTTATCTTTCTGACTTATTCACTCTGTATAATAGGCTCTAGGTCCATCCACCTCATCAGAACTAACTCAAATGTGTTCCTTTTTATGGCTGAGTAATATTCCATAGTGTATATGTACCACAACTTCTTTATCCATTCATCTCTTGATGGACATCTAGGTTGCTTCCATATTCTAGCTATTTTAAGTACTGCTGCAGTGAACAGTGGGATACATGTGCCTTTTCAACTTTGGTTTCCTCAGGGTAGATGCCCAGGAATGGGATTGCTGGGTCATATAGTGATTTTATTCCTAGTTTCTTAAGGAATCTCCATACCGTCTTCCACATTGGCTGTATCAATTTACATTCCCACCAACAGTGCAAGAGCATTCCCTTTTCTCCACACCCTCTCCAGCATTTATTGTTTGTAGACTTTTTGATGATGGCCATTCTGACTGGTGTGAGGTGAAAATATCATTGTGGTTTTGATTTTCATTTCTCTAATAATGAGCAATGTTGAGCATTTTTTCATGTGTTTGTTAGCCATCTGTATGTCTTCTTTGGAGAAATGCCTGTTTAGATCTTTTTCCCACTTTTTGATTGGGTTGTTTGTTTTTCTGGCATTGAGTTGTATGAGTTGCTTATATATTTTCGATTTTAATCCTTTTCTCAGTTTTTTCATTTGCTATTATTTTCTCCCATTCTGAGGGTTGTCTTTTCACCTTCCTTATACTTTACTTTGCTGTGTAAAAGCTTTTAAGTTTAATCAGGTCCCACTTGTTTTCGTTTCTTTTTATTTCCGTTATTGTAGGAGGTGGATCATATAGGATCTTGCTTTGATTTATGTCATTCAGTGTATTGCCTATATTTTCCTCTAAGAGTTCTATAGTTTGTGGTCTTATATTTAGGTCTTTGATCCATTTTGAGTTTATCTTTCTGTATGCTGTTACAAACTGTTCTAATTTCATTCTTTTACGTGTAACTGTCCAGTTTCCCAGCACCATTTATTGAAGAGGCTGCCTTTGCCCCATCGTATATTCGTGTGTCAAAAATAAGGTACCCATAGGTGCATGGGTTTATTTCAGGGCTTTCTACCTGTTCCATTGGCCTGCATTTCTGTTTTTGTGCCAGTAGCATACTGTCTTGATGACTGTAGCTTTGTACTATGATCTGAAGTCAGGAAAGTTTATTCCTCCAGCTCCATTCTTCTTTCTCAAGACTGCCTTGGCTATTTGGGGTCTTTGTGTTTCCATATGAAGTGTGAAATTTTTTTGTTCTAATTCTATGAAAAATGCCATTGGTAATTTGACAGGGATTGCATTGAATCTCTAGATTACCTTTGGTAGTATAGTCATTTTCACAATATTGGCTCTTCCTACTCCACAACATGGAATATCTCTCCATCTGTTATGTCATCTTTGATTTCTTTCATCAGTGTCTTATAATTTTCTGTGTGCAGTTCTTTTGTCTCCTTAAGTAAGTTTATTCCTAGATATTTAATTCTTTTTCTTTCAATGGTGAATGGGATTGATTCCACATTTTGTCTTTCTTATTTTTTTATTGTTAGTATATAGAAATGCAAATGATTTCTGTGTACTGATTTTGTTTCCTGCAACTTTGCTAAAATCACTGATGAGCTATAGTAATTTTCTGATACTGTCCTTAGGGCTTTCTTTGTACAGTTACATGTCATCTGCATACAGTGAGTAGTTTACTTATTTTTTTCTGATCTGGATTCCTTTTATTTCTTTTTCTTCTGATTGCTGTAGCTAGGACTTCCAGAACTATGTTGAATAATAGTAGTGAAAGTGGACACCCTTGTCTTGTTCCTATTCTTACGGGGAATGCTTTCAGTTTTTCAACATTGAGAATAATGTTTGCTGTAGGCTTCTCATATATGGCCTTTACTGTGTTGAGGTAGGTTCCTTCTATGCCCATTTTTGGAAGAATTTTAATCATAAATGGGTGTTGAATTTTGTCAAAGGTTTTTTCAACATCTATTGAGATGATCATATGGTTTTTATTTTCAATTTGTTAATATGGTATATCACATTGATTGATTTGCATTTATTGAAGAAACCTTATATCCCCAGTATAAACCCAACTTGATCATTGTGTATGAACTTTTTGATGTATTGCTAAATTCTGTTTGCTAAACTTTTGTTGAGGATTTTTGCATCTATCTTCATCAGTGATATTGGCCTGTAGTTTTCTTTTTTTGTGTTGTCTTTGTCTGTTTTTGGTATCAGGGTAATGGTGGCCTCATAGAATGAGATTGGAAGTGTTCCTTCCTCTGCAATTTTTTGAAAGAGTTTTAGGATAGGCATTAGTTCTTCTCTAAATGTTTGATAGAATTCTCCTGTGAAGCTGTCTGGTCCTGGGATTTTGTTTATTGGGAGAATTTTGATGAAAGCTTCAATTTCAGTGCTTGTAGAAGGGTTGTTCATAATTTCTGTTTCTTCCTGGTTCAGTCTTGGAAAATTGAACTTTTCTAAGAATCTGTCCATTTCTTCCATATTATCCATTTTATTGCCATGTATTGCTCGTAATAGTCTCTTATAATCCTTTGTATTTCTGCATTGTCTGTTGTAACATCTTGTTTTTCATTCTAATATTATTGATTTGATTCTTCTTTTTTTTCTTGATGAGTCTGGCTAAAGGTTTGTCAATTCTGTTTACCTTCTCAAAGAACCGTCTTTTAGTTTTATTAATTTTTACTTTTGTTTCTTTCATTTCTTTTTCATTTATTTCTGCTAGGAGCTTTACGATTTCTTTCCTTCTACTAATTTTCGGGGTTTTTTTGGTTCTTCTTTTTCCAGTTGTTTTAGGTGTAAAGTTACATTGTCTCTTCAATGTTTTCCTTGTTTCTTGAGGTAGGATTATATTTCTGTAAACTTCCCTCTTAGAAATGCTTTTGCATTATCTCATAGGTTTTCAGTTGTTGTGTTTTCATTGACATTTATTTCTAGAAATTTTTTAATTTCCATTTTGAATTCTTCAGTAACCTGTTGGTTATTTAGAAACGTGTTGTTTGGTCTCCATGTGTTTGTGTTTCTTACAGTTTTTTTCTTGTAGTTGATATCTAGTCTCATAGTGTTGTGGTCAGAGAAAATGCTGGATACGATTTCAATTTTCTTAAATTAACTGACATTAGATTTGTGATCCAAGAGGTGGTCGATCCTGGAGAATGTTCCATGTGCACTTGAGAAGAAGGTGTATTCTTCTGCATTTGGTTGAAATGTCCTGAAGATATCAATGAGATCCATCTTATGTAATGTATCATTTGAGACTTGTATTTCCTTATTAATTTTTGTTTTGATGATCTTGCCATTGGTGTGAGTGGTGCGTTAAATTTTCCTACTAGTATTGTGCTACTGTCCATTTCTCCTTTTATGTCTGTTAGTGTTTGTCTTAGGTGTTCAGGTGCTCCTATGTTGGGTACATAGATATTTACCATTGTTATGTCTTCCTCTTAGGTTGATCCCTTGAGCACTATGTAGTGTCCTTCCTTATCTCTTGTAATATACTTTATTTTGTGGTCTAATTTGTCTGATATGAAGATTGCTCCTTTAGTTTTCTTTTTCTTTCCATTTGCATGGAATATTTTTTTTCCATCCTCTCACTTTCAGTCTATATGTGTCTTTAGGTATGAAGTGAGTTTTTTGTAGATGGCATATATATGTTTTTCTATCCATTCAGCCCATCTGTATCTTTTGTTTGGAGCATTTAATCCATTTATATTTAAAGTAATTATTGATATATACGTTCCTATTGCCATTTTTTTTATTGTTTGGGGTTTATTTTGTAGATCTTTTCTCTTTTGTATTTTGTGACTATATATGTCCCTTTAGTATTTGTTATAAAGGTGGCTTGGTGGTACTGAATTCTCTTAACTTTTGCTTGTCTGAAAAGCTTTTTATTTCTCCATCAATTTTGAATGAGATCCTTGCCGGGTACAATCATCTTGGTTATAGATTTTTTCCCTTTCAGTACTTTAAATATATCTTGCCATTTCCATCTGGCCTGCAGAATTTCTGCTGAAATATCAGCTGTTAAGCATATGGGGTTTCCCTTTTATGTTATTGGTCGCTTTTCCTTTGCTTCTTTTAATATTGTTTCTTTGTGTTTAGTCTTGATTAGTTTGTTTAGTATGTATCTTGGCGTGTTTCTCCTTCAGTTTATCTGTATGGGATGCTTTGTGCCTCCTGGACTTGACTGACCATTTCCTTTGCCATGTTGGGGAAATTTTGAATTATACTCCCTTCAGAAATCTTCTCATACTATTTATTTTTCTTTTCTTCTTCTGGAACCTCTGCAGTTCGAATGTTGGTTTGTTTGATATTGTCCTAGAAGTCTCTGAAACGATCCTCAGTTCTTTTCTTTCTTTTCTTTTTT